>JARKHS020003778.1:0-89865 GCA_030143305.2 Amblyomma americanum | reverse complement strand
ATTCCTGACCCAGTGGACGTTTTAGGTTTCGGTAGCGAGGGCCAGGTAACGTCTGACGTACCACTCGTTGGACTCCTTTGGTATTGTGCGCCAGATGGAGGAGGAGGGAAAGATGCAGTAGTGTTCGAGGCCTCGCTTCCAAAAGTCGTCACCTGAGCAGCGGCATCTCTTAGCGTAGAATGATTTCGCGCCATTTGCGTTAGCACTTTCCGTTCCTTTCTTTTTTAGGCGGGGCAGTCTTTGAGGAGGAATCATGAGGGCCAAAGCAGTAGGCGGACTTCAAAGCAGACACGCGGCAAATGTCGCCGCAATGTAACTCGGAGAATTTAGGGTACACGTTGGAGCAGTTCATACTCCAGTCACGAGCCAGATCTCCATGCACATCCGGCATTGAAGTGGGTTGGGCATGAAAGGGCAAAGTGGGTGCCGGAGATATCCAGTTTTCACGTACGATGGTATGAAGTCGCCCTTGAAGGTCAGCTTTGCGCATTTAGATCTTCCGAGGCGCTGAACTTGCAGTGTTGAAATGCTGCTTTACGATGGCATGATTAGGATAGGTAAATAGGCGTCAGAGATGGCCATGTCGACGTTTTAAACAAGGCCGGCCGTAGTTTCGATGTATCAGGATATAGTAGCTTACACTTATGTCGCGAAGTTTGTTGTTGGCAGTCAAACATTTCCAGTGCGCAGCAATCCATGGATCAATGGTGATTTCGTTACTTTGGGGGCTGACTCTCAAGTCTTCAACCAATCCAGGAACGAGGTGTGCAACGAACATCGACCTGGCTAGCCTTTTCAGGAGAATGAGGTTGTCGGTTGGCGTCTATGGCACAGAGAAGACGGTACGTGCCGGGGTCCTTGCGCCGAGATAATCGTACGCTTGCTTGACGATGACGCCTTCACTTTGCCGCAGTCTTCGCGTGGCCTTCACTTGGCCATGAGGCTCCACTTCCATCGCTGCGTGAGGAATGGAGCGGCGCTTCCCTGTTTATGGCACACATTTACAAAAAAAGCAGAAAGGTTACTCAGCGTTCTTATACAGAACAAAAGTTCTTCGTCAAAAAAGCGAAAGGCACTCATGAAGTTTGTGAGGTGAACGCAATCTTATCTCCTCTCGACATAACACCGGGAGCCTGTGTGCAGCATGGAAAAAGGGTCACCTGGCAGGAGCGCAACAGCGTTCAAAAATTTCTTTCTTCTTACTAAAATTACTTCATCGTCGCATTTCAGATGCCTCCAAAATGCATTTATTAAACCTATTTCGCATTATTCGCAACGCCATTTGAACAACGGCATTTTATATATAACTAAGGAAGATTAAAATTCTGAACATTTGTTCCTCAAAAGAAAAAAAACTGTATTCTATCGCCCAGATTAACTATATACGCGTAAAATTATAACTCCTTCGGGCACATATAACTGTTCGCGTTCTGTACTAACATTTTTCTCGTTCTTGCAACAAATGTCACACAATCTTGAGAACTTATTAACATCGCTGGCCCCTTTGGCGCAATGGTAAAACGGCTTGACTTCACTTTAGATATCCAGTTATGGAGTATGTTCTATATTAATAGTGCAATATGTAAGTGCAGGTGATATACAGTCACTTCACTCTTGTTACAAGCTCATGCTCAGCGTCAAACCTGAACATTTGGTACGAAAAGCCCATACCACCCTCATGGAACCAGAAATGCAATTAAAGATTAAAATGGTAATTTGTTATAGCTTTGATTTTGTGCTTTCAGTTTTATTCTCTGCTGGATAGTTGTTCATGTGTACAAATTGGTCGCGCCTTTGCTTTTCTGTCACTACTACTTCCCTTTAGGTTAGCAGTTAAGAAACGACCTGTTTTATTAGTGTGCAGTTAGCCTTGTAACGCACACGGCGCAGACCTCCTTCTGCTGAATATCATTCCATCTAGGAATTGGACACTACCAGCTATTTATTTTCACTTAGTGAAGTTGCTCGTGAACTTCTAAGACCACCGTTATGTTCTGCTGTTTGCGAGCTCTGTCCAAATCACTTTTAAAAAGTTTTAGCTTCTAGATCAATAAGGTATACGTTCTTTTGGAAATCCTCTCTGCTCGTTTTTCTCTCTTTAAACGTTCCGCCGAATTTTTTAGGCTTCCGTAGCCAATCAACCTCTGCCATACGCAACAATTCTGGGCAAAAGCATTTTTGGACATGAAAGTGTTTTTGAAAGCATTTTTTTCATACTTTGTACGATTCCTTTGTAACAATCATACCTGCAGGTCTTCCGTAGGCAGTCTTGCAGTTTTTTGCTACTGAAGTTTCTGTCTCATCAAAAGTGTTCCTCATTGGTTTCCTATGGCAGTCTTAAATGCTCGACGCGAATGGTGCAAGAACTATAAAAGAAAAGTTGTGCTACAAATCTGAAGAATGGACCCTTACCTTCAATATTTCCATGAGAGTAGCATACAAATTTTGAATATTCAAAATTTTAGTCCGAGAATGTCTCATAATAATTAGCGCTAATCAGTAAGATGCCTGAAACACACGGTAAAATGATGGCTTATTCGTGTTAGCCTCGGCAATTTATTGTAATTGTTGGACATTTTCACTGCCTTTCAACGTTTAATCATGAAAACTGTTTCCTATGTGCAAGCACAATAAAGATTGGACAGGCGGCTTCATGCACCCTGCTTGTCGGCTTGTTTGACTCAATATTATTTTTTTTGCTGATGCTTTTGTGCACCTTTCAGATCTCATACGTATTTAATATGTTTCTTCCGTTCATGTATCATTTGTTCTTGATATGTTTTCTTTGTCCATGATACTAATGTCGGTATTATGTGTATACAAATTTCAAACCATTTTTAAAACTCATGACTATTGTGAATACTAGGCGCAGCTTACGTTTGAACTCACTAAGAATATTCTTCCACACAGACACGCTTATATATATAAAACAACGTTTTCCCTTTATGTGGGCTGTTTTGTTTTTGTGAGTGATGGGAGTGTTGGACAAGTTGCGCACTAGGTTCCCAATTACAGACTCTAACCTAAAGTGCCCATTGTAAGCATTCACTACAAGAACACAGAAAACCCAGTAAATTACATTGTCACTCTGCTGCAGAAGGTTGAGTGTAATAGAGATAACTTTTTACAAATGGTGCTCCTTCCAGGACGTTAGTTTGATATCAGGTAGAGAAAAACCGTGCAGTGAGTCATACAGTAGTCTGGTAAGACTTTTCTACCACACAAAAGTTCTGGTTTACAATCTTGTCGAAAGAAACGCTGCAAAAGTTTCACATTGAAATTGAAGAGGAGATGTAACCTAATCGTAAGCCCTCCGTTTCACTCATAAGGCGAAACATGAAGCAATTTTTGCACTAAGCTACTGTTGAGGAAGGCCGTGGGATGGAATGTTACAAATTTTTTAGTCTAAACTACCTTATTCTTACTCTTTCTTCGGAACAATACAAAGCGCAAAATATGAACTTGCTATGTCATTCTTATAGCAATATCAGCGATTGATAATCTGTAAGCTTTACCCTCCATCTTTTCTTGCCCATTGCCATGAATGCAATAATAATAACCGTCATGTTTACGTCAACTGCGCAACGAACACCTCTGCCCTGAATCTCTAACTAGCACTGTCCGACGAAAACTGCGGAAAACAAATTCCAGCAAGTTTTGTAGTCTATCTGCTCACACCTGAAACACTCTCCCGCCTCCCACTACGTTATAATTCCCTTGAAATACACTACACCGCTCATCATTACAGGCTATTAGAATTTATTGTTTGCTTCAGTGAGTAACTGTATGATTCGTGTTTTTTCCGCAAGCATCTCTGCTTTTTCGTGCCTGTTAACGTCGTTCCTAATATCTTTATTATCGCACCCAATGGAGGTGCTGTGTTTTCGATTTCGAGCTATTTCCTACTACACAGTTTATGCAAACAGGTTAGTACTAGAAAGTTTAAGTCACACTAGGAGGGGAATGTAACAGCATTACAAGCAACATTTCTGCCACATTTTTTGTCTGTATCAGTTTACGCCACATAAAAATGTCACTTAAAGTGCATTTTATTGGAACACACATAATCATGTGCCTAGTATAAATATCATCATTGAGTTCCTCAGCATACCTCTCTTGTGTCTTCGTACCAAACTGGCTTCAAACTGCTTCTCGCGCTCCTTCCGGGTTGTGAAGAAAAGGGCGAGACCAGCGCCATGGTCACAGCCGTACTGACATCATCTGTGTCTTGACTAATCATAATCTTCCCGTTCCAGCCTCCGCGATGACAAAGTGGTTATCATGCTCGGTTCCTGCCCTCAAAGAAGCTGGTTCAATCTCGGCTGCGGCAGCCGCATTTAGATGGAGACGAAATATTGTAGGCGCGTGTACTGTGCGATGGCAGTGCTGGTTTAAGAACACTAGGCGGTCGATATCCCGAGACATTCACTACGGCGATCCTCATAGCTTGAGTCGCTTTTGGGCACTAAACCCTATAAAAGAAACCGAACCCTTGTCTCGTCCTTTCACGAATAAGGTGAAACCAACGTCGTGGTCATGTGTCCTTTTGACGGCACCGCCATAGGGGACCAATCAGTGACATTTGTGACCTACGCAGCACTATAAATCGCATTATATGAAGTGCCACAGCGGACAGGTGGTAAGCGACTTTGATTACGCCAGCAACGGCGAGAAGGTTCTCGCAACTTTGTCGACAGGTTTCCACCTGCCAAGGCATAACTTAGTCCCGTGAAGTAATTACCCTTTTTAACCTCTCAGTGACGTCACAAGGACCTAGTGACACAAAGCTCGTGCCTGCTCTGTCTTTCTTTTACTTTTGCTGCCGAAGTAGCCGAGGCATCTCTGTTGTTCGCAAACCTGTCGCGGCACGGTGGCGACAATTTCGAGCTCTCGTGTGGAAGATTAACCCCTCCAGACGCTGGAGGGTCAATCAAGGCCATTCCGACCCTCCTCGTATGGTTACCTGGACGCGAGCGCTCATAGGTTGTATTAACGGAGAGCTGCGTGGGTTGAATGCCACGGTACCCTTCGCGACATCCGCATACGAAGCTAGTTGGCATGGGGGCTTTCTCGCTTACTTTCACCATTTCTTTGTGCTTTCTTTCTCTCTTTCAAAACCGGTGTCTGGTCTTTGTGGGGTGCATGAAGGGGTTTTTTCACTTATGTTAATATCGTCAAAAGCACTTTCCATTGCTTTTCTATGGCAGTCTTAACTGTTAAATGCAATCGATCGAGACTCCACGTTGCGACCTGCCCGTGCCACGGTTGGCAGTTGGCATAGTCGGGATGGGAGAGTTGGTGAAGATGAGAAGGGAATGTGGATGTCTTTGAAACGATATGGAGGGGTTAATGTGGAACGTAGAGACTGAGGAGAAAAGCCACGTGATAAGGGGAGCCATATATAAGAGTGGGGAACATGCCAGGTTCCACACTTTTAATGAACTGGTAGCGTGCAAGATTGGCTTGATGGTTAAACGCCGCGAAGCATTGCTTGTGTGTGGGCCGGATGGAAGCCAGACCTTCAACGAGCTTCGTACAAAGCGTAGAAGACGTGCGGAGTCTTGTGAACAAAGCAGCAGCTCCATCGGAGAGCCTATCCGTGACAGACAGAAGATCCTGCTCTTCAGAAGAAAACAAGCATAAGCATGCAAGCGCAAAGAAGTACAAAATGACTAGGTGTTCACAAAGGTAGACGTAAACAGCTCAATGTTATTTTTCGTGTCAGGGCAAGAAAAATGAAAGTCCAATAGTACGCTTCAATCTATGATGAGCCCACCGATCGCCTGTCATTTTCTTCTCTGAATAATAGAAGTTGTTCAAAACTAAACCTTAATTTTCTGCATGAATTCATCACATTAGCAGAAAACTCTGTGCTCTGCCATTATGCGCAGCACCAAACCGGGAACGAGTAAGAGAGTAACCTAACCAGGGGTCATAGTTAAGAAAGTTCTCAGACACAAAACTTAGAATTATATGACGCTCGTCCCGTTCATTCTCAGATTCATTGTGCCCCTAAGCGAGATCCCTGCTGTCTCGCAGTTACTAATCTCCGCGTCTACAAATGAGAATTTCCGAGCAGTGAACCGAATGTATTCTGATCATAATTTAGGCACAGAAAACAAGCATGCGTGATGGTTAGGAGCCAGTTCCTGATTAAATAATTTCCTGACTGTTCACAGCCATAATACTTTTATTGCGGTCATGCTCGACGATATTGTGACGAAGAAGACAATAATGGCAGTGGCGCAGAACGAAGCGCTCGCGCTAGGCCAGCGGACTTTAAACCATCTTTTTCCCATCGTTCATTGTGCCTCATTCTTCGGCTGGCCGCCATGTAACATTGGGTGAATGTGCTGGGTAACCATAGGCATACTGGTCCCGGAGCTTCGGCTTCGTGAGTCTGCCGTGGTCATCGGCCGTGTGCACCTAGTCGGCAAAGCCCGGCTCTCCCTCAGCCCTCGAGACCACAACTGACCTCGCCGCTGGCACCAGCCCCGTCCCCTGAACCGACGAGAAGATGCGACGAAATAACAGTGGCGCAAGAACAAAGCGGCCGCGATAGGTCAGCGGCTAATAAATCATCTATTGTCCATCGTTCATCGCGCCCCCCTTTCCGGCTTGCTGCGGCGTAACAACATGTGCCTCCTGGTGACGCGAGGGTTTTTAGGAATTTAGTGAATACTGAGATTTAGTAGTTACTCAAACTTATAGTCGGTATATTCATCAGATAGATACACTAATAAATGAATATTTCAGTAATTTGTCGTTCTTATAACGTTCGTAAAGATAGAAATAATTGCGTTCTAAAAGGATCTTTGCATGCATCTTTACATTCTTAGTCACTGAGAGCATTATTTTAAGGTGGTGGCTTGTTTTTAAAATTTTTTATAGACCTTTCACTTGTGATATCACTCGCTGCAAGCTTTCAAATAGAGATTCCTCTGGTGTAAAAGTCAATTTATTTCATGCAACGTCATCTTCAAACCTATTTGTTTATAATTGTATGCTCCTATTTTTCATAATGTACGCCTGCGAGGCTCGAAGGCGCAGAAAAAAGTAAAATAAATATATCCAATAACTGGAGGGAAAGTGTGCCGATATGGTAAAGTTTACAGTTTCGATGCTCATATTGAAATTAGCCGCTTCTAGGGATGAGAATTCGAGGCCAGAAGTGCGCTTCAGCTCTCCGCTAGCCTAAATAAATAATGAATTTTTGCGAAGGAAATGCTACAAGACGGTGCGGTAGAAACCGCAGTTAAGAGAGAGCGATTTGTTCCACAATTATCGAAACGAAATGTCATGACCGACCATCTCGACACTCTTCAGCGACACCTAAAATTTAAAAAATGGAATGCATCCACTTAGGCAGTAAGTTCTTGCAGCAACCAAACATTAGCTTCGACGGTGCCTCCTGTGACCTTTCTACAACAATGGCTGCAAGATGAACAACTTTTAAATATATGGCATTCCGGAGAGCTGCGTGTGTTGAATGCCACGGCACCCTTCGCGACCTCCGCATACGAAGCTTGTTGGCATCGGGGCTTTCTTGCGTTCTTTCACATTCTCTTCGTGCTTTTTTTAGGCTTTTCAAAACCTGTGTCTGTTCAGTGTGGCGTGGCTGAAGGGGTTTTTTTGTTTGTCATGGGAACGCGGCGGCTCGAAAGCAGTTGGCCTGGAGAAATCGGTGCCTGTGGACATGAGTGCGGTCAGCCAGGGAAGTGTTCAGCAAGCGAGCCTGGGGGGCGGCTGCTGACCAGTAGTAAAGCGCAATGAGTGCATCCCCGAAGACGCGTGGCACAAGTTCGTCATTATGCGCGGCACCCCAAAGGCCCGCAACGAGCCGAAATTTTACAAAAATGGCACCTGTGCGCTCTGCGCCTGAGCAATCGCAGTCCAGTTTCTGTAAAAGCAGTATAGCTTTCCTTTGTAAACGTATGGCTCCGCTTGGATGAATGCCAATCAGTATTTACTCACTTGTTACAAACCTACTCCACCTTGGGTGCCTACATTAAAATGTTGACCAAAACCACTCCTTTCGACTGGATAGCCTTCAGCACTGTCCCAGCGCAGGCCTTTTCGGGGTGATTGTTATAAGTACGAGAAACTGCCTGATGGAAGGGCTGAAGTTCAGAATGAATGTATGTGCTACCTAGGTATATGGCACTGAATTTGTAGCAATTTCTGTTTTAGTAAACCACGTGACCACAAGTTGATTTAGCCCAGGAGCGTGAACCACGTTGTGGATACTTGTGCAAACGGCTACTGTGGCGACGAATAGCATGTGGTTCCCTTAGGGAGCGGCACACATTACTACCTAACAGTGGTGATGCCCGTGATGAATTTGGCGCCGTGTGGCACAAATGTTTTCGACAGTGGTGCGCATAAGATGTGAAAAGCCCCATTTTTTAGCATATTGAGCTGTCAACCTGACATTGGGCTTCTTCCGTAACGCGAAAGTGCGAGCAAATAAAATGAAGGAAGAAAATATATAAACCGTTCACTCAAGGTGCGTTACAGTGAGCAAGCCAACGTTAATGGCCTATCGTTCATAGCGCTCATTTGCAATATTTTAAACAAAAGCAGTGCTTCATAAGGTGTCATTTTTAAAATAATTAACTGCAGATCTTGAGAAACATGCATGTGTGGTTATAGTGAAAGCTTAGTAAATGCATAAAATTTTAAAATTGGACATTTATTCTGTGAGTTTGGGTTCTTGGATACGTGGTGTGGAACTCTATTTGCTTAGTTATGCCGGTGACTGCTTTACGGTTGCGACAACAAAGTTATAAATATAAGAGGCTCCTGTGGAGCAGTCCCCTGACGGAGCACCTCTGTACCACCATGCATGCAAGCACCCATAAGAGTGGTCAGCTCCCATTGTCATAATTCATTTTATTCATTCACATAGCCTATTGTTGAAACAGGCGGGAACGTTTTATTATACCTGTCCGGTTTAGATACGCGTATAAATGTCACTCAGACAACCGCGGCCAACAACGGGCCTTTTGACAGACGCGAGCGTATCCCCGCTTTGTGCCTTGTGATCTCTAGCTTACAAGATGAAAGTCTAAATTGCAGCAAGAAAAACACAGTGGCGGTAACGGGAAAACGTCATTAAAGCCTCTACTGTGAAGTGCGAACACAGTGTGTGGTTATGCGGTGCCGTTGAGGGCGTTCAGCACTCTTTAGTCCCATTTGTGTACCTAGGAATCTGGACGGGCTTTCCTTTGCGGGTCAACTGACGACGCTTTTAGGCATAGCTGTCGTAGACGTACCTTCCGAGGACGCCTATACGCGAACGTGTATGCACCCCCCCCCCCCCGCCCCCCCTGTCCAAAGTACAGAGCCCAAGGCGTTTGCTTTCAAGGCCTGCAGCGTGCCTCGTTATGCATCATTCGCAATCGATTTCTCTAACGAGGTACGGCTTCGCGCCCTGAACCCTCCCAAGCTTCGGACTGCTAGATGTGCTAGGGAGCCACGCAAAACAAATTCGATGAAAACCCCTAGGGCTGTGGACTTTTGACGGCGACTATACACACTCAAAACGTACAGGAAGAGCACCTCGTTCCTTTTGAGCTGAGCGAACGCTACTCAATCACCGACGGGTTGCGCGCCCGGCACACGACCCAAGGGGCACTGGTTAGAGTCCCTGCTCGACCACTGTTCTTTCCAGCGAAATTGCTGTTCATTCTTCAGAGGCCCATGTAACCGTAGTGGAATGCCGTGACGACCCTTTAGGCCCCTGAAGACAGCAGTAGTGACGTTATCACCGTTGTATATTCTGATCGTTGTGGGGCGTTTTAAGTACCTGCTCCAGGCCCTGTAAGCGAATGAGGAATTTTGTTGCGGTCATAAATATCGCTGTGAGCCAGGGAGAAATTCGTTCGGAAAAAGAATTCTTTTTGTCCTCGAGGTCTTTGCCTAGCTAACGCCCCCTCTAACACTATCGCGCTAAAACCGCCGATATCCATACGTGTTGCACGAAATGCACCAAACTAAGCCAAAGCTACTGAGAGCGTAAGCCACGTGTCAACGTTAAAATTGAACATATTTAATTGCTCCGAATTCCCAACAATTATGCCGGAAAACGCGTAAAATTTCATAATCAGGCGGCGCGTCGTCAACGCCGCTCAAGTAATCGTGCCGGCCCCTTGAATTGCGCAGAACGACTACACAGGAACCGACACTTGTATCTGTTTCACTATTTGTGATCTAAACGCTGAACCTGCCAGCTCGTTCGGCAAGCCGCTTTCACGAAGAGAGGCGTGTTCCAGGTAAGAAGTTATGCTTTGCCCTCAGGCAGTGCAAATATTTGCACTTAAGTGGGAGCTTGTTTTGCAAACAAACCATACTCGCGCTTCTACAGTCGAACTCGCGCTAGGACCAAATAAAACTTTAAACCCAATGTAGCCTCATTTTTCTAAAGTGTGAGCACTTTTCGTGACCTTCGTCAACATCGGTGATTATCCGTCATCACCCTGCGTCTCACGTGGACTTCATCCTGATTAGTCAATGATCATCATCAGCGCTCGTTCGGCGTGTTCGATCTTCGACGCCATTGTTGGCAGTGCCAATAAAGCTCGGTTGCCCAGCTTACAATATTTACATCCTTACTTTTGGCTCCCAGTAAAAACGGATCAGGCTAGAAACGTAAGGCCAGATGAGGTATTATATCAGCCCTTCAATGCAGCACGACCAAGGACTGTGATTATCTCATGCTTTCATTCGTTTTACAGCGGTAGCTGTTAATCACCAGTTCCTCTGTAGTAGCACGTCTTAGTATAAGCTAGCCGTCGACGTGACCGGTGGATGCGTTGCCACGGGAACCACTCGGAGGGTGTGTGACCTGCAATGAGGAAGGCATTACGTGAGCGGAGGAATGCTCACCCGATAGGCGGTTAGCACAGGAACAATCGGAGGCTGGTTACCGTTGAAGGAGGAGGGCATCTGCAGAGTACTAGAGCAATTCCCAACTGGAGGGCGGTTGCTGCGAGAGGACGACGGCATAGAGAGAGCGCGAGAAAACTTTATCGGTTGGTGGTTGGCACGCAAACCGCCCGTAGGGCTGCTACCGTGGAAAGACGAGTTGAGTTGCCATGGAAGAAGGCGCAACTGGAGGGTGGTTATCACAAGAACCGACCGGAATGTGGTTTCTGCGAGAGGAAGAGGGGGTGAGAGAGCATATGCACGCATAACCAGAGGTGGTTACCGAGGGACGTGTATAACGCGGTTACCACAGAAGGAGGAAGGTGTGGCGAGAGCGAAGAGATCTCCAACCGGAATCTGGTGTAGTGACGCTACAGCGAGAGCAGAAGGAGACGCAACCAGTCGGTGGTTGCCACGCAGATCACTTCGAACGTAGTTGTGCTGGAAGGACGAGTACGGTTACCGTCGGAGGGGCAAGGTATAGTGAGAGCTGAGAAATCCCCAACCGAAAAATGATCACCGTGAAAGGAGACGGGTGTTGCGAGAGCGTGAGAAGCTGTAACCGGTACGCGGCTGCTATGGGAACCAACCGGAGTGTAGTTACCCTAGAAGGTGAAGGAGGTTACGGTAAGAGGAGTAGGCTACGGCGAGAGTGTAAGAAGGCGTACGAAGGTAACCATCTAGACCATGACTACCCTGAAAGACGGAGGGAGAGTAAGGCGTGAGCAGAGGAATGTAGCACTGTTAATCTGCGGCAGCTCCTGCGAAAAGTGCCGCACCCGGAGTACATCATAGCCGGCGCTGTGCCTCTAGAGAGCAGAATGGGAAGACGTAGACGTAACTGGGGCGTGGGCAAAATTAAAAAGAGCACCCTAGAACTACGCAGATGTGAGGCCACTCACATATTCTTTGCCAGATGATATCGCAAAGTATAAACACATTAAGAGCTGTCATCGAATCGGGCGTTAAGCGGTGGCGACCACCCTGTCAAATTTTTAGCAACGTGATACAATAGCGCTATTATGCGATTTCAGAAACCTTCATATAGGCGCACTTCTGCAGGGGCTTTTAGATAAAAGATAAAGCTATTCATTCAGTTACTGTTTTAATAGAAGCATCAGTTTCCTTCCATGTGTAAAAGGGTTTAAAATGCCGAGAAGCTGTGATTCCGGGCCAACATTCAAGAGTTTACCTCTGGATGTATAAAACTGGGCTATACATACCGGCATTCCATCTTATTTCTCTCTGTCTCCTTGGGGTGGAGTGGTTTGCAACATTTCATTTCTCATGGTGCGCTATCTAGCTGAAAGTGCCACTAGCTCCAATGCGCTATTCTCGTCTTATTCGTCCTCAGAGGAAACATAGCCATGGCTATAAATTACCTCTCTTCCTGCATACCGGGTGATTCGCTAGCTTATAGCATGGGATGTAAAATCAAGCTGCGGGGCTGAAGATGTTTAAAACACAAATACAAACAGCCTATCACGACGTGAAGAGCAGGCGCAATAACTAAGTGCATTTTGATCCGTCTGATAGATTGTGCTCCCTGTGATAATTCATATCAGAACCGACCATCGCTACTGATTGCTGGACGAGTTTCCATCGTTTCGAGCTTCAGTTCAGCAAGCTGGCAAGCGTGCTTTCAGCTAAGTACATAATACCCTGCACATTCCTGATATTTCAAGTTGGCCAATATGGCATGTGCCACAAGAGAAAACAGCCGCGTGAGGACAAGAAGTGGAGGTAGATTTCAAATCTGCTGCATATTCCACTTGATCTTAGTTCTGTTCTTGCTTTTTTAGTACGAGAGCTTGCAGTTCCTATATTTTCTATTTTTCTTTTCTGTTGGAAGTGAATTGGTTGCATGGGCGAAAAGGAGGCAGGACCTTCTTGACGTCGTCATAATCAAAACTCTGCTGGCGCATTTGGCGAAATACCACTGCAGTATGTTCCAGAGCCCCTGAAGCACCAAATAAGACCACTCTCATTATTTACAATCAGATAATCTGCATAAAATACAACATAAACGGTAAACCTAAACACGCGCGAGCACGCGCTGTGAGACGAAATCTACAAACCGCAACAGAAATCAGGACATTCAACGTGTTGCCAACTCACTACTACTGCTCTAAAAAAAAGACAGCATGACAACTTAAAAAGTGTTTGGTGTAGCATTTCGCCTGTGAGGAGCGCGCCACGAAACGGACGCCATGATCGGCGACCGGCGGACTACATCCCCGACAAAGTTTTTTTTTTAGTTGGTCTTTCTGGTTTTAAAATGAAAAAAAAATGTAACCAATGAAACAGTGTTACAGAAACAAAGATCATGTCACAGCTTGTTAAGGAGAGCCGTCTTGAATCTTTGGCCACAAGTTAAAAAATGGCGGTGATATATGACCGATAGCATATGGCGCAGTAAGAAAAAATTAAGAACCTGAATTTCTACCGTGCCTCTTAGTAATTGGTTCTAAAGTTAAAAAGCCAAGACGCCATCCAACAATACATGGCAGCTTGTTTAAATTCGGAACATTGCTTGACGCCCGGCGGAGAAACATGGCGATGCGGGATAAAACGGGGCGCGTCGTCAACGACACAAAACAATTCTAGACAACCTGTTGGGCCGGTTGGTTCATGTATTCTATGGCTACTGCACAAGTGACGAGAAACAATAGGGAGGGCACGACACAGTCCTCAGTGAACACCTGTATTGTTTATTGGCTGGCCAGCCTTCAAAAATACCCTACTGGCGGCCAGTAACGGAGAAATAATTCGTATACGTAACGCGTAGCGAAGAAAAATGCTAACTTACAAATAACTGGCTTGTGTCTACATTAAAACTGCAGGCGATTTTTTCTCTTGCGATACCGCTAGAGAGGGTCCAGTGACGTATTTGTCTTGATGCCTACCTATAATGACTGCTTCTATTATTACTCTTTGGAACGAGTCATAATTTCTGCCTCTCAGGGTGCTTCGTTTTGCCGGCTCATCCAAAAATAAAGATTTCGCTTGCTATCAATACAGCGCTGCATCCTCCCTACAGTGTCTCATCAGTTTGTCGAATGTTTTAGGGTAATCCTCTAAGATAAAGTAGATTTGTAGTAAGAAAGTAATTGCTCATTGGCATCCGTCTACGAGCAACCATACTGCTACAAATAAAACCTGCACAGCTTCTACATGAAACTCCGTAGCACAAGAAAAACTTTTTCTTCTCCGGGATTCCAACCCGAGACAACCGCCTCTCCGTTGCAGTAGCTCTGCCAACTGATCTAACCGGGCCGACTAGCGTCTTATTCGGCGAGAGCGAATTGATCAATATATCGAAGTGAAAGCGGCGTTAGACAGTCAGTTTACTGTAGGCATGGCTAACCCTCGAGGTCACTAGGAGTGCGGAATGCGGGGAAGCCACGCTGGCCTGCAGACATAACGGGCACCGGACATCGACTTCTTTGAATAAAATATCGCGTAATCCGGAGCAAAATTTAGAAGCCGCGTGAATGAATTGGTGTAAGGCAAATTGCATAAAGAGATCGACCTGCATGCAGTGGTCACTAAAGATAGCTGTAAATGATTTTCTCGCAAAATACTGTGATCTGTGGCTGCATTATCTTAATTCCTTGTAGACTCTATCACACCGCAAAAGAGCTGAGCCCTAAATACCGAGAGTCACAACGATGCCACCGAATTGGTGGATGACGCCACAGTTTATTTTTCCTGAACAAACTGAATTGTTGATCTAACCGAATGCTCATAAAATAATATTTCAGGACCATTTAATGCTCTTTGGACTGCTAGGTTGCAGTACTACAATTTTGCTTTTATTCTTTGCGAAGTGATGTCCAAAAAGCTCGCCGTGTAATGTAAACACGAGCCGAAAACAAACGTCCGAGATTATTATCGCCGGCTGTCGTGTCATATTCATCAATGATGCTGCAGCCTGTTTCTCAAAACTGCTGGCTGTGAAAACAGTAACCCAGTGCAATGACACCTTGTGGCTGAAGTGCAGAAAGGGGCATTTGAATGCAGCATCCTCCACCGTATTCATCAAAATAAATTAAACTCTGTTACAACGAAGTCAAAGGGTCCCCTCAATTTCATAGTTATATCCATAGCTGAACGTAAGCACGTATGTCATGTTCTCACGCGCTTCCCAAGCACCGTGTAGACAGAAGCCAAATAGATTTTGTTGGGGTTGCTACCTATGAGTGCTGGAACAGCTCTCGTGCTCGTGCATCATGTTGGAAAGTCTTCCAACTAAGACCGTGAGAATGGATTGGCGGTCGTGCGCCAGCTTTTATGCGGCCCTTTTCTAGCCTGAACTACAAAAATGGTCTTGCTATCTATAAGAACTTTTTTCCTGTGCTCTAAGACAGTATTGCTGCAGGAGCCGTTTTTCAGGAGGTGAATGATTGTTTGGCCGCTTGTGAAATTCGTGCACGTTGGCAGGGCTGGCATATTTGAGTGGTGAATTCATCTTGGGGCCCACCGCAAAGGGTGTTTTAACCTAGAATGTTAAAAAACTATAATAATAAGCTTTGTTAGGAGCCTCTCTGTTCTCTGAAAACGTTCTAAGCGGTGCTGTACATCATAGCACAGCCTGACTACGCCGACAGCAGGGCAAAGGCCTCTCCCATGTCTCTCCATTTAACCCTGCCCTTCAAAATTTCGCCCA
Source organism: Amblyomma americanum (assembly GCA_030143305.2). Lineage (NCBI taxonomy): Eukaryota > Metazoa > Arthropoda > Arachnida > Ixodida > Ixodidae > Amblyomma > Amblyomma americanum. Next base: position 74,270 of record JARKHS020003778.1, on the reverse strand, counting down.
CCCCATGCCTGAAAACTTCTTAATGTTATCTGCCCACCTAACCTTCTGCCGCCCCCTTCTACGCTTACTTTCTCTTAGAATCTGCTCGATTACCATTGAGGACCAGCGGTTATCTTGTTTTGAGTACATGCCCTGCCCAAGCCCATTTCTTCTTACTTATTCCCTCACTCCCTGTTTACTCCTTTTTGCTTAGAGTGAGTCCACAACTAGATATATGCCGGCGACTTGCATGAACTCTGCACCGCTCCGCGTATGCCTGACCAGTTACACAAGAATCATTCTTTCACACCGCTTGGCGCACAAATAAATAAACTGGTCCGGCGGTTGCATGGATTCGAACACAGTTGAAATATTTTTGCATATTCAATTTTGCTTCTGATAAATGTGGTGTATACGAGTTTTTTTAAGTGTCAGGGTGCTTGCCTTAGTCTGTGTTTCATGATCTGAGTGAGCGATTAGGAGTTGCAAGACAAACGTTGATGTGATGATCCCACGTTAGATCCGTTTGAAAATACTACTAGGTTTTTGTAAGTGGTAGTAAGCTGGACAATATTGCTATCTATAAGGTAAGAGGTTATAACAAATTTCAGCCGTTTCTCTCTAGTTATGAAACAGTGAATACAAAAAAGTGCAGGAGCACGTTCTACAGCCATTTGCTCTGCACTGTTCTCTCCTAAAGATTTTTTTATGTTCCAGTTGTGTAGAAGTCTGATTCGTAATTGCTGATGATGCTTCACTACGTATTGACTGCGCTAAATTTGTTATGCATTCCCTAACAGCACCGGGAAGGATGTAGGTATATGGCTGCTGACATACAGACAAATTCACCGTCACATGAAATGCCGCATTAGCTAGTTCGCAAAAATGACCAGCTAAACGAAGACACATCGGTTTAGAACAATGTTTATGCAGGAAAGCGTTACATACCCTGAAATATAGACACAGTCATCTTACGGCGACTTCTTAGTACGGCCAGAGAACAGACGGCTATACTCCCAGAAAAAAAAGATATTGAACCACGTTTCCCGGTAACAAAGAAAGAACTTAATAAAGTTCCAATCAGTGGCTCGAGAAGTCAGATTCTCGGGCGTTTTCAAACGCATTCACACAGGCATCATCGCACCAACAGCACATAACACGCCAATAGCTGGACAGTCCAATTGATTCGCTCGATTGTCTCGAATCCTTTTAACCTATTCTTCTATCCTCGGCGAATTCCGCCTTGCGCTGAACATGTTGCTCGTGAATTTGAAATGCGGGACATGAAACCAAGAAACTAACGAAAGAGAAATACGCTTCATAACTACCAAGGAGCGACGAGAATAATACACCAATGCTCAATTAGAAAATCAATTCTTGAAACTAGCATACTTGTTTACACGATATGGTGGCCGATTACCTTAATTTTGCTTGCTGAGATGGTGTGGGGGGATATAACGTTATGTGCTGAAACGTACTCTCGACTTTGAAGCACTGTATCTCTACGTCTTGTGATTTATCTAATCGCATGCCATATGGCATGGAATATTTAGATCATCTAGCTTGCTTTCGTTTTGCGATTATCTCGTGCTCCTGCGAAGATTCGCAGGCTTCATACTGAGAGCAAAAAAAATGCAAAATTCTCCTAACGTTATGTTTCATTTCATTTCAACACCGTCACAATAAATATTCTTTCTATGTCTATACATCCAAAATTGACTGAAATAGATAATGAAGTGTATAATGTAGAATAACATGCTCAGAGTGTGGCCTCACGCCACTCCAGCACTTAATGGGCTTGTCGCTGTCTGCACTTCCTGAAACCTTGGCTATAGAGGGCTTAGTCTTCCCTTCGACTGTTGTTTTCTTTTGTCTGTTGCCAAGAAACCCATTTTCTTGCTTTCCGTCTACCATGGATAGGCAAACAGGTGATTGCCAAGCGTTTGGGTAAATGATTGGTTATTCATTTGGTGAACTGGTTGGTTAAGCCACTTGGTTAATGAGTTTGATCAAAGAGCGTGGGCCAGCAATTTTTTCTTTAATTCTTCCTTAATTTCTACGCGGTAAGCACGTTTTGAAGAAATTAGCTTGACTGAGAGTCCGCTGAAAGTAGAACACGTTGACGGGCGGCTTTCAAATCTTTTAGGCCGGAATTTGGCGATGTCGGAGGGAACCAAATAAAAGCCCGAAGTAGATGGTGAACAAAAATTGTTGTCAACAAAAGCGTGCTCTACCTCTGAATGGCGCATAAAATTTTAACAAACTGCCATAGAACCAACGCTGATGTATAAACACTTTTAAATCTTGTGTTGAAACGGTGATATTTTAGGCGCTTAGCTATGAAATATCTTGAAGAAATATCCATTCCACGCAGGTAGCTGGAACATGCTCAAGCGTATCGAGTTAGCTCATTGCATTAGATTTAAAAGCATCTCTTTGTGGCACACTTGATGCACTTCCAATTTGTACTGCCACCCCAACTTACGAGTGCTTAAGTTAAGGAAGAAATCTTCCCTTTGCAGCGCTAGACATTCGCAATTTTTTCTTGCTTTCTACTGTCCCTGAGCTGATCAAAAAGAGAAGGCTGAGGATAACGGAAAAAGTCAATCTCATTTAACATGAATTGCGCCACAGCGGTGCCGACCTCACAGTGGTTAATTATATTTGGTGATTATGAATCGCGTGCAATTCAGCCACAGAAAAGGCAGCGTTTACAGGCTGTTATGTTTGCCGAACGGTAACGTCCGATGTCACAGCAACACATAGCACCGCGTGTCTGTGCACTAGTGCGGAAACGGAATAAAGAACTGATGGCTTCCGGCGGCTCAGCCACATGAAACTAAAAAGCAACGAAATTGGATATTTGATGAGAACTCTTCATCAATCCAGATTCGAGAGCAGACCAGATCATTCAGCTTGAATGCATTTTTCAGAACACTGGTCTCCACTTACAAGTTAGGAACACGACAGTAACTGGCCATCATTGGTCGGTGGTATGCCGGCCTATCCCGTGAGGCCATTTCATTACACCTGCCTCAATGCCAATAGGGGCCGTTATAAACTCTGTGAGATGGTTTTCAGTGTCTTGTTGCTTTCAAGGTAATTCCTCAGGGAAATCCTTAAATATCACGTTTTTCGAAGCATCTGGTTATTTAGGTTCTCGATAACTAAGTTATAGTGTTCGGATTGTTTAGACAGTATATCTTTCAGCAGTCCTTGATTTTTCTCGAAAGCAGATGTGAGGTCAGTTACGTCTGCGCACAATGTATTAACTTCAGATTGATCTTCTGGTCAGGCAAGTCATCGCTTTATCTCAGTGATATTAGACTGAATGTTCTTCAGCTTATTAGACGTGTCCTGCAATTTCTCGGATGAGGCCGCCAGTTCCGTCAGCACAGTCAAAACTTTTTCTAATGTGTCTGGGCCGGGGTTCATCTCTAGGTCTCCAGAACAAAGGACCAGTCGCGCAACACAAAAAAGAACAATCGAAAGCCGGACGCTTGTACAACAAAGTCTGGTAAGTAAAGTGGGCCTAAACCGCACTTGAGAGCATTATTTTTTAGTTTTCCTGTATGTAACAAAACAGCCTCTACGATCGCGGCATGTACTAGGATCAGTAACCGCGTGTAAATAAATTCAGATCAAAGTTGGTTCTTTGCATCGAGGCTAAGGACAAGACTGAGGAAAAAATAAAGTGCTTCAAGCTCAACTAGATAAAAGCAATAACGTCCGTTGGTACCAAGTGTACGGCCGCAAATCCCACAGGCACAGGGAGGTTGACTGGAATTTCGAAAAAAAACGACCGAGAAATCTGCATAGTGCTTACAGTATCAAGCATTAACGCGCATCTTAGTGCATCATGAAGTGTACAAACCAGTGCGAAAGGAACTAAACTAGACTAAGTTCCCGCTTCGCGCTATTCGTTTTATGTTTCTGGCCGCCATTTTTATTTCCTCTAGCCCGAATATCTCCACTGCAGCAAATCATAGTTTGTTTGCAGCTCTAGAACATCGATCGGCAATTGAGTTACATGTGTGTTGTCTCGCTGATGAATTACTTAGCTACGTGAAGCAATATACCACAAATTCTTGTGGTAGATCTTTGTGAACACCAGAAATGGAGGACATTCGGTCAGGAGCAGTCTTTAGACGTCGCCAGACTAATGATGGCTGCTGTCGGCGCAGTGTATCCGAGAAACTTCAATGAACACTAAAGAAATTGGAATGCCCAAAACGCCACGCCAAGCTTCTACACGACCAAAATAAAAATAATCTGAGTGGTAGCGTCCCATACATTATAACTGCTTGCAGCCGAATTGCTGGTACCATACAAAATACCACACATTTCTGCGATTATGTGGTAAATGAATTTCAAATCAAACTGCATATCAGCACGATAGAAATATTTCAACACAAATATATAGCATTACATTGTAAAAACAAGAAACCGCTGAATGAGCGACTAATCTCGAGAAATATTTCGGCAGAACTAAGTGGATATATGTACGCAAATTCGTTTCCTTCCTTTCTTGAGGAGAAAACAGCGGCTAAGCCGTTTAAATCTCCGGACACTTTATCAACAAAGCATCTGTAGACGATTATGCTCCATCGATGAATGACAACACATAATCACCTCTCACAAGTGACTAATGAGCACGATTACGAGTAACCTTGTTCATTGACGACGTTATTGTATTCACCATTTTTCGAGTTCTTATAGATGTGTGGCGACATCAACTGTTTTCTTTTTTTCGGCGAAAGAAGAGGGCGTTTTCTTCCTGTAACGATCCGTGTATGCGCATAAACAGTATGCACGTGCCCTACCGCGAACAATGTTTGTAGGCCAAGGACACGATGTACTGCATGACAGCAATTCCACGCAGTGCTCGCAGGACCCTTGAAAACCTTCGTAAGTCACTTTTCCAGCATAGCAAATACCTTTCATCGCGGCGTTGCGACCCGTCCTTAGGGCAGGAGTTAAGTGCACCGCTGAAGACTGCCACAGCTGCATTTCTTCAATCTTTAGGGATACCTCTATGAGGGGGGGGGGGGGGAGAAAACACTTGTATGGTCCAACAGATTAGATGCGTGCCCCAAAGCCCTCACCCGCAGGCCTAGGGTGTCAGGCGGAAACGCCGTCTTGGATGCTGGCCGGGACGTCTTGTTCCTTGGCTTCCTCCTCAGTTTGGGTTGCATGTTGCAGCAGCTTCGGTCGATGGCCTTCGATAACTTTGCTCTCCTAACCCCATTGTGTTCAATGTGGAAGTACCTCGGTAACGGTGGTATTACCAACTTCTCCTTGACATTCCTGACAACTCGACCCTTTGGGGAGGGGGGGTTCCACGCTAAGCATTATCCCAACTCTGTCGAGTATGACCCGGCCTGTTTTTGTGCCGCTGAACCTCTGTATCTGCCTTTTACGCAACGATTCTGCCATATCTGACCAAGTGTGTGCACACAGAGCGACAAGAGTCTCTCGGTGGACGTAAACCCAGGTAGTTTTAGCGCTCGGTTTATGCATAAACCTATCAACGCATCTATCTTGGCTTTCTCAGCCATCTTCAGGTCTGAATACAACGTCAGGAATACTATCACACTAAAGGAAGAGCCCTGCACTAGCCTCATCAGATTCCTTTCTTTCAGCCCTCATCGTTGGCTCGCTACTATTTTGTTGACATTCAACGTCTATACCGCATGGCTCTCCAGCTGCTAAATGGTTTCCTCAATGAGGCAGTCAATCTGAAGCGTTAGCTCGAGGACCCTTATCTCCTCTGCCTTCGGAATCTCTTTCCTGTCTACTGATATTCGGATATCTGCTCGCGTCTTGCATCTGAGCCTTTTGACACTGTATACGAAAATTTAGGTCTTATTTGGGTAGCAGGCGAGCGCCCTTTCCGCCGCAAATTTGACTATTATGTTAGTTCTCCTTTGTAGTTTAGCTGCGATTTCCGATTCACTGCCGCGATTGATCCACATTGTGATATCATCCACATATTGGCTGAAGTTTACTTTCTCAACTCTTTCAAAATTCGCCGTGAAGGAAAGCAGAGCTACAATAAAAAAGAATGGTGATAGTACCGACCTTTGCGGGGTACTCTTGCTTCCTTGAATGGTAGGGGATTCCCCAGATTAAAATTTTATTCCGGCCGGCCAGTTAGAGAGGGAAACCTTGACGTAGAAGTCTCTGGCATGAGTATAGCCTCATGTTTGACATTATCGAATACCTTCGTAAGATCTAGTCTTAGGATTATTTTCGCCTCCTTCGACCGCGAGCCTATGTCGTGCATTATTTGCAGCATTATATTCTCCTGCCTGCACAGGCTGGTGCTTCATGTTTTGGCCGAGCGCATCGAATTTGAAATGAACCTAGCAAAAACTAGGAGCAATTGGGAGGATGGATTTCACCTGTGAAACAATGGTTTGGCAAAGCTGCACATAATCTGTATCGCCGCAGCAACATGCGGCAGAGAGCGCACAAATGGCGTGGACGACTTTTTCCTGAGAACACGTCTCCAGAGCTGCACCGGATTTGTGCCTCCAAAGCAGGTTTGGCCGTAATGGTGAAGAAGTTTTCGCTGTAAAAAGAAGCTCACTTGGAGAGTTTTTTAAGCGGTGATACCTGCTCAAATTCCCAAGTGGTCCCAGCGCATGCCAGCCTCGAGCGAGAACATGCAATCTGGTTCTAAAATCTTATTGCGTTGAAGATTAGGCGCATTCAGTGGAACGCTAACAAAGTACTGCGTTACAGGCATTCGTGATGCACATCTGGGGCTAGGCAAAGCCAAAATTGCTCTAAACAGTTCTATAAAGCAAGCCGCACAAGCAATTCTAAAGGGTTTAGAATGGCCGCACCTTATCGCAATCCTTTGCAAATTTGAGTCTTTACCAACGCGGACTGCGCACAATTTCTCGATTGTGCATTTCACAAATTTTATTTCGCAAGATTTTATGTGTGCACTTGAGACATATCTTGTTTGTCGCTGATTCAGTCACCTGTTTGTAATCTGTGGCTTTTCTCCAGCAACTCAAATACAGCTTTACACAGCTTTACCAGGGTTCTAGAGATCACGTGAGCTTTTAATGTGCCTGTAACCGAATGGCGCCATTTAACTTTTTACACAGAGGAAAATAATTAATCGTACAACCAGTTTGAAATACTAATGTGACGTTGTTAATACACCTACGAACGTTTTATAACTATTTAAGCAGTACCAATTCAGCATAGGTGCAGCATCAAAGTGAAACTTTTTTAAAAGATAGCAGCATCAGAATTCATCAAGTGCTTTGCTTAAGAAATGGGACCTTCGGCATCACCATCTTGTCAGATTTTGAGTGTCATCCCTATCTTTAAGGCGTCTATCCAATAGACCCAGATGTAGAGATGGTGCTGTGTGCTGCCTGTGAGTAAATGAGGCTCAGTGACAGCTGTTCTGACAGTAATTACACACCATTCTATTACGACGAATAACCAGTCTCTTATAAAGCATAAAAGAATGGCACATTTGTTCTCTAATCACAAGCTATTGTTAGTGTGACCGCATTTTAATGGCAATTATATTATGTATTAGGTGAGCAATGTGACGAGGTGTTGCAATGGTAATGTGCATTGTGAATAACAATCCGCTACGGCAGTCGTATCAGCCACAGATGAATGTTGCTTACAGTTCTCTTCTAAGGTTACATAACTACTGTTTTGAAATCATGGTTTGTTGTGTTGTTAGCAGCCTTTATAAAGCTATGTGACTAGAGTGCCGCTGTTTCCAGATATTGATCAGATTACTGTTCCTGTGTGCAAAACTGCTGCTTCCTTTATCTCATAGACCGATCTTTGTTTGCCACATACGCAGTCATCTGGGTAAGTCATACTGGCATACACGAGTGGTGCCTACCTGCTTCTCACCTTTTCGTCTCTCCACAGACAAGAATGACGCACCAAATAGTCCACTAAGCAAGACACATCTATGACTTTCAGCAAGACATCAGCACACCTTACGAAAGTAGTGGTATTTATGCAATTGAATATATTTAATTCCGGACATGCGATACTAAGATCATATTCAAAGAACAGCTGGAAGTGCGGGTATACCACAACCTCTTTTTGCTTGAGTTTTGGTTTAAGGTAATGTACTGAATGAAAAGATAGATGTTAAAAAGTGCAGTTGGAGGTGTTTAAACATGCATGGTTACATAGGTACTCCTCGTATTAAGCATTTCTGTATTTTACGTATTTGCTTGGACTGCTCTGTGGATGTCCGAACACATTTATCGTACTTAATATTCACTATAAAGGAATAAAAGTTGCATCAAACAGATTATTTTTTGCCAACTACTCCCTAGAAAGGAATGAAATGTGCATCAAACAGATTTTTTGAACTAGTTGTTTTCTTCCCATCAAAGCCTGCAATTACATTTCTATAATTTTTCTTTTTGTTCATTTGATTTCTGCATCACTACATACGTTTCTTCAGCTTTGAAAGAAGTAGATTGCTTTTGATCGTCTCTTAGATTGTTGGAAGCAATCTGACCATTGTGAATCCAGGGAACACTTGAATGTATCTCAGGAAAGTATGCGCATATTTGGATGTTAGCTACCTGTTGCCAGCAGCAGTTAAGGGAAAGAAGCTAGTAACAGGTGATACTCGCTGCTTGTGTGGACACTAACAATAATTATCGAACAACCAATCGAAATTCTGATTTTTGGCCGGCTCTTCGTTTGGAGCAAGCCGTACATGTTGAGTAATGTAGGAAAAGACATGAGACAAAAATTCAGTCAAGGAAACAAGTCCGTTGGTTATGTACCGCCAGGGATTTTAAGTGGAGCTTTTTTGCGGTCAATAGTGGGCAGCCGTGGAAACCGACCAGAACAAAAATACGAACCAAGGGGCCCAATTTTAACAAACGTTAATGGTTTAAAGGATTTAACGTCCCAAAGCGACTCAGTCTATTAAGGTCGCCGTCGTGAGGAGCTCCGGAAGTTTCGACCACATTGAGGTTTCTATCACACACCGATGGACACCTAAACATCGCTCTAAGTGAAGGGATAGAGAAGCAAGTGAAATAAGAAAAGAAGACACAGGTGCCGTAATAGAAGGTTGCGGAATAATTCCGACCGTTTTGGGATCTTGAAGGTTCAATAACATTCACAGCACAAGGGCACCTTTTGCGTTTCGCCTTCATTGGAACGCGGCAGCCACACTAATCATGCTCCTGTCGGTGCCAGTTGGATGCTAACAAACCTACGAAAGGGAAAAAAAAAGAAAACAACATCAAAGCGAGAAAAAAATAACACAATTCATGTACACTGCCTGCATTCGAGTTCTGTATTTTATTTCAGTGAGAAGCGCAAAGACCTAATTTAGACTTCAAAATGGGTTAATGCCAGTTATATGTCCCCACTTCGACAGAGAGCTTGAAAATGAGCCCGGGTGAAAAAAAACAACACAAAACGCTGCTTTTGTATGTCACGAAAGAATACATCTGCACGCAGAAAATACTCTGCGTGCTTTATCAAGACATTAATTGGGAGTCTTGAAATAGCAGCTATTACGTTAGGATGCCAAATAAAAGGAGCTCTTTATTGCGAAGAAGACAGTTCGGTACTCGAACAAATTTTCCCGTCCATACGTGTTCGCTTCTGCACTCTGCGGGGTAAAAGCATGTGGAAGGAAATATCCCAGCACTCCATGTTAGCCATATAAGCTCGAAAACGCTTAACGCTCACAGTGCTGAGCTGCTGCTCCAAGGCTTCTAATTAGGAATCTTAAAATGTGAGTTTGTGTTCTTTCCTTACTATTACTTCTTGACATTTCATTTCTCTGTACGCAATTTTTCCTTTCTACTCGAATTCTGTTGCAGTGACACAGCTTTCTTGTGCGAGGCTTCGATAATTTCGCTACCTATCTGTACTTCAGAATAGCAGAAGGTTAGAAATGGAGCTTCATTCTTGGTCTTTCCTGCATTGATCGCTAGACCTTTAATGTAGAATTTGAGCTTTGTGATACCGAAACGGCAGTTTCACATACGGAGCTGGTGCAACGAAGAATAAAATATTGCATGTTTAATATAATACTGAATATTAATAAATATAAATGAAATAATGAAGAACATAATGATGAAATTAAAATTAGAGATTAGATTTAGAGAAAGCGTGGGGCCTATAGACGGCGCTAGATGGCTTGCAGTCCATGCTTCGCTCGTTCCTCCAGGGCCCAATTCACTACTTGTAGTTGTACCTCCGGGTCAGGGCTGAGCAAAGCACTCTCCCACGGACTTTGGTTTGAAAATTGGAAGCTCAGAGGTGATTGCCCTATGGGCACTCAAAGAGAATGTGATTGAGGCTTGCCTTAGAAGGATATCTGAGAGTGCAGCGTGAATTGTATTCCGCGGGATACATAAAACTGCAGATATAATAATTTAGGAATGTACCCGTTTGAAGTTGCCTCGAGGCAACCAGCTCTGCTTCAGAGATATTTCTGCTGGGGCAGTATCTGAGTGGTCGTTTCGATAGTGGAGGGCGATTTCATTGTAGGTTATCAGACGCTTCCCCCTGAGCCAGGGTCGTGTCCCTCGATGGGAGGTATGTGCTGGCACCCATAGAAGCTGGAACCATTCTGTAGATAATTTGGATGTTGCCAGGATGAAGGGAGCTGGGGCCTGAAGCCTTCTCTTAGCGAAGTTCCTGATTGCTGCAATCTAATCACTTAGCACGCATCCTGCCCCGGTGCCGGCTAAGGCCTGCTGAATGGTCGCCTCCTCAGCCTCTATGGATTGTTGGGTGTTGACTGAGGTGGCCGTCACTAGAGGTTGCCCGTGGTTTTCTGCGACCGCGAGTGCAAATGCGTCCTTGTCGGGGTTTTCTGCTGCATTCAACGTGAACCATTTCTGCCAAGGCGTAGTAGTGTTTGAAGAGCGCCTTGGCTCTGGCGGTGCGTCGGCATTGGTCATGCACTAGGTGCATGGTTCTGGAATGGAAGGGATGCATATATGGTTGGCAATTTCATTATGCAGCGAAAATTGGGGGTAGCGGTGGGCATGTGCCCATTTTTAGGTTTTCTGAGGATAGTCCCTTCCTGTTGTCGGCATCCGTAGTGAGCTGCAATATGCACCTAAGCCAGTTCATCGACCGCATTATGTACCCTTAGCTGGAGCAGTTTTTCGGAGGTGGTATTTTTGGGTAGGTGAAGGGCTTTTTTATACGCTGCGCAAATTATTCTCTCTAGGCACATGAAAGTAGAGAAGATGACATACAACTATATGAGAGCACACGCTGAACTATTTGGCGAGCCACTGGGCACATTTCTCCGTTCAAATGACGCCAAGCACTTTTTCTGTGCACGTGGAACATTACCATGGCTATGTACCGATAATCTCACTTCCTGCGGTGAGATTATTCATTACTTTATAGCTACTAATAGCATGGGATGCAAAATTTTCTAACAGGCTTGAAGATGTCTCGAAGACCAATATATTTGTTGTCTATCACCTCATGAACAGTAGGCGCAAGCAAGAAATGTATTATAGAAATGGTATAGAGCATTTTTAGTCGTCTTATAAACCACGGTCGGGGTGATTAGCTACATCAGATCCGACAATCTCTTTTGGATGGTAGACGAGGTTTCGTAATTGCCATCTTCAGTTCTTCCAGCTGAGTGGAGAGCATGAGTAACATGGCTATTTTCAAGGCTTCGGGAGCCTTCGCGATTAGCTGCTGACTTTCCTAGACCAGCCGCTAGTATTCCATGGCAGCGTTTGTGGCTTTATTATTCACTGACTTTAGCCCCGTCTTTTTCGCTGATGCGCATAGCGCTCAGCATCCTTCAGTGCTTTCGTGTTGGACGCGCGCCCCTACTCTATCGCCTTAGGGCCGCTTCGCATAACGTCACTTTTGTCCGCAGATTTCACAGCTGCAGTATAGTGAAGTGGGCAGGCGTTTCTCTGTCGTTACTTATCCTTTTCCATTGCATGCCCATGGCGGCAGTTCTGCCGCATCGCGGTTTAAAAGCGCCAGGTAAGCGGATGAAAGTGTATGAACACAAGGAATTCGAACACGCAGCACGAAAGGCTTTGGTAATGGCCGAGTCCCGTAAGACATCAAGAGAGGAAACTGCTCTGTCAGCGGAGAAAGTGCTTCGAATCTCATTCGGGGTTCTGTTATAGTGCTATTATTTACTACTTCACACCACTGTCAGGGAAAACTGTGGAATATTTGGGATAGGATTTTTGGTCCAGATTCGGCTGCATCTTCGGCCTTTTCGTTTCCGCCCTTTATTGAAGGTTCTTGCCCGAGTTCGCCGTGAATGGGAACTGAGATTATTTTATGTTCATAATGTAGATATTACAATAAAAAACGAAAATAGAAAGAAATAGAAAGCCTGACTCGAAACATTAAGTAGGATAATTTACAGCTAAATCTGATGTTTCTTCCACAACAGAATATGGTTCGAATATATTAGCACCAGAGCAATAAGAGAAATCAGATGGGTCGAAATGTCCTGGTGGCGGGGGAAATCGCATTTAAGCTGAAACTCGCCTTTTCTAAAAATTCACTTCTGTTGTTAGAGCATAGAAGCATATTTTTCGAAGAAGAGCTCGGAACTTGGATACTACACACAATAAGATTACTTCGTATAGAAGAAATGCTCCTACGCACTCGAGACAGTTATGTTATGAGTCCTTGTATGCATGTTTATTCTCCCAGAGGCACCGTAACTTGCAACTTAAACTCAGTCTTCGCTTTAAAGAAACATGACAAATGTTAGAGAAGAAAAGCATGTTTTCCATAAAAAGGTCTTAATTTTATGCTCGTGTAGTGCTATATGCGATATAATGAGTTAATATCACCAAAAAATCGTAAAGTACTTCAAAAAGATTCGTGTTAGATCGTTATATAATTACAATGTCAAACTTTTAGTTGAAGATGAAGCAATTTTTAGCCCTCGACGTATTAGGCCCACTAATTCCTTTCAGGTGGAGCGCACCTGATAAACATGTACCGACTAGCTTAAGAAAGGAAACCTTCGCAGTTCCTTGCAGATATTCCTACTTCCCAGCTTCTTGACCTATAACGATTAAATATTTCAATTACGTATGACGTGATTATTTTTATCGAAATGCCTTCGACGAGAGACCTCACTTGAAGCATGTACCATTCTCTCGTTTCCTGCTACACAGCAGTTCGAACATTTGGGCACGTAACAGCATTGCGAGGTTTTATGCTCGCGCAGTTGAGGTTTATTATGGCGACAAGCTATAGCGAAAACAAAAATATTTAGGGTACACTGTGGGGTTGGTTTGGGGAGATAAAAGCGTTCTCCCCACTCAATCGCGGCTGACACGGTTCAAAGCCGCCCGGACCTCACCCCGTGATCGCGTACGCTACCGAGCGCACGCCAACCACGGCGGGCCTTGCTCTGAGGGAACAAAGGAACGACGCATTGGCTGACACAAACAGGCATTTATTGCTACAGAAACAATAACGCCAGCTAGCAACAAGGTACGCTAATTATTCGAGGTCGTCCGATTCACCAGCAAGGTTCCGAGCGAATGTTCGCCTGCGCTAGGGCAAGGAATATTCCGCAGCCTGGATGGGACGAGAATACGGGAGCGGGTCTCCCCGTCGCTTCCTCGCCCCGCCGGCGAAGAGCAGAGCCGCGAGCGACACGTCCGCTCGCGGCGACGATCCCAGCTGAAAAGCGCCATGCCCCCTCTCCCGCACGCGGGCTTCAGCAGTCTCCTGCGCAGCGACGCTGGCGCCCTCTCTTGCCAGTTAATGTAACTGACAAGGGAATGCGTTCTTCTTCGAGGTGAGACTGGTGCTGCACAGTGACTCGCGGGAAAGCAAACACATTGGGCTGCAGAGCAGGTCCCCAGAACACATATGATCCGCCCTAAGGCCAACACGTGATACCTTTAATAGGTTAATGCCCATATATGCGGAAGTGGTCACTCTTTACATTCATAGATCCCTGGGAATCTTCCTACCCTTCTTGGCGCAGTGGCGCAGCGGTTAGTTGATGCGACACAGCTCAGAGATGGCAGGCCACCGGTGGAGCTGGTGCTACCCAGGTTGCTGCTCTCGAGCAACCTCTCGCCGCCAGTCATTTCCTGCTACGCTGGACAGTTCGCTTACAATGACGTGGAAAGTTTGTAATGGCGACACAGAGTCACTTCATCTAGACTTTACTCGCCACCTGGGTTTCTTCTCCGCCGATTTTTGCGTAGATTTTTCGCTCACGGCCACTGGCGTCGACGACGACGCCGGCTTTTCTGCGACACGGGCTCCTAAACGCTATCGCGTTAAACCCAAGCCAAGCAAAGGAGTCATATAACCATTCAAAAGAAGCTACTTGGAACAGATATATACACATTCTTAGTTCTTGACGCACATGCTAAACTATGAGTTCTCTTTATGCATCCAACGCGTCGCTGGCTCTCTTTGTCATAAGCTATTAGAAATTATGGTATATTTTTTGCCTCTTGCCATAACCGGACAGAAATAAAGCTTGCACATCTAGGTTCGTCCTGCCAGCGTTGAACCCTAGATGTCAGAACACTTGATGTAGTAATGAAGATATCTAATTGATATAGGTATGTGTTTACAGACCAGTGACATACTCTCATTATTCGCTGCGGGCACTAGATTTTCCATCTACTCCGTCTATTTCTTGTGGACAGAAACCCTAGAGTACTTCGTTAAAGAGAAGTCCATTGTAGAGAGAGTAGGCAGATGGTTTTTGCAAACTCAGGGTGAACAAGAGAGTTGAAAGCCTGAGGGTGCTTGCTAACGTTTCGACTAAAAGACTGTCTTCGTCTGGGCAAAGCGTTAATCACTGGTGCGGTTTAAATAAGGTCTTCCTTCCGGTGACGAAGAGGAGGGCGTGAAGTGGGAAGGATGTTTGGATGGGAAAACACCTTTCCACTTTACACCCTTTGCCCAGTGATGAGGCATTCCTCGTGAGAGTGAAGTACCTATTTAAACGCAGCAGTGATGAACGCATTGCTCAGACGAAGACCAGACATCTTGTTCAAACGTTGGCAAACACACTAAAGTTTCCTCTATCTCGCTGAATGCCATTCCTTATAGGAGAATATTGCTCTGTACTTCGAGCCTTCAGCGTGGCAGCGCCGTGGCCGCCGTGCAGCTGCCGGCAGCGCGGCGGGCCGACGAAACCGACTGGGGGAGGAGTGGAGAGGGGGAGAGAGTGAATCCACGTCCAGGGTCGAAGATGAAGAAAGAACACACAGCAAAACGCAGCGGCGAAAGACTAGGTTGGCACTTCGACTGAGCAAGTTCCACTCGGTCAGCTGTAGCTATCGCGGAACTCCAGCTTTACCCAGAGCTAAACCACAGCCATTTTTTATTTTGCTCAGTAAGTATGGCACTTTAGGGCTGCATCTGAGAGGCGTGAGTAAAGAATCCTCGGTCGATTAACCAAACTTTTCGGTCAGCAGTTACCACAAGAAAAAATTTTTCTCCTGCATGATTTTCCGCGATACTCATCATTCTCTGGCACAACTAGGGACGGCGTGAAGGAGTGGTTTACCCACTAGCAATAGGTGAGCCGCTATAATGAGTGGAACTTCTGTGCCCAGCTTCTCAACGATGTCGTCACGTTTACCGAGACCATCCTAAGGTATTGTGACAGCTACAAGGACGCTTTCAAGACCCCGGACTGTTTGTAGAGGAGGTCAAGAAGTTCTTCGCTGACTCTTGCTGTCTCAAAGGTCTCAGCTTCCTGGTGAGAAGAGTCACTAAGTATATCCAGGAAATTTAAATAGGAGGCGAAGTGGTATGTTTTTGCATCAAAGAAGAGGACAGAGTTCGGTACCTGCTTAAACAGTTTGCCGAAGACATATGCAATTTTTCATCACCTAAGCAAGTCTCGAGCCCGTGTCCAACTACATAATGCATTGCCGAACGTTCCGTTCCAGACAGTGAAATGCGTCCGATGACCTCCAGATTCTGGCGTTTTGTTGGAGTAAGATTGGTGGCAGGTGCTGACACATCAGTCTGTCTGGCATTCTATATCCGCCAGATCGCCCCCGAAGAATTCACCCGCTCGCTAGAATTCATTTGGAGCTCCTCAGTGCTTCCCCAGGCGTATCCGATGCTTCCGTCTCCGGTAGCCGCCGTTAACGCAGCGGACTTTTTGAGTGGCACTAGGAATTGCAGAAGCTGCGGCAGAGCAAAGCCCTGAGAACGCCTCCGGAGCAATGGACTCGCTATTATCGGACAGCGCCGGTCAAATAAGCCAAGAACGTTCGGCGAAAAACTTCTTGTGGCGATTACTAGCCCCAGCCGCGTGTTCTTCGTTCCTCTTTTGTTTGGAAATACTGCGTCAACCTCGGCCACGTCTCGTGGTTTTGTTCCCGCTACCAAATATTGCGCCACTGTTTCTCATCTGATCATCTGCCTCCAGACTGCCATCTGTTCATTCCCTCTGCATAACATACTGCCCTCATTCCAGTGACCCGTGGCCTGCGTCTTTTTTGAGCGTTCTTAGGCATCGTATAGGAGCGTGACTAGCCTACAGCTCCCCACACACGCGGCTACCTCTGGCACCCCGCCGTAGATTTTTCTCGCCACCCCCTCCCCAGAAAACTTGTCGTTGCCACCTGTCGACGACTCCCACCGAAAGAGATGCCGCGGCCAGTAGGAACAAAGCGCACATATTGGATGATGGTCAACCTGTCATGGCTTTAGTTGATAACACTGCTTAGTGTCTGTTATGAGTGCTGCATTCAACCGTCTCCTCTGACATAAAGTTGCGTTTCGGTGAGCCACGGTGGGTGCACGCGGCCAGCCGTTGCCTGCTACTGGGGTGAAAGTCTCTTTGCGTGGTGTAGTATTCAACAAGGAAATAGTGGTGCTCGCCCGATCGACATACAACGTCATTCTTGGGTTCAATATTTTACAATGTTCGTCACTGAGCATCGTCTGTAACACCGGCGAGCTAAGCATCTGCAAATGTCACGCCCCTTTATTTATAAAATACGTGTGAAGTGGCGAGAACTGTTATGTGTTTCTCCTATTACCGTCGTGACAACTTCTGCAGCTGTTTGCCTTGCCCCGATACCATCGTCGGCATAACTGGGGCACCTGTGTATCCGATGCATTTGGCGGCCATGAGAAAGAAAGCCATGGTTCCTTAAGCAAGGGTTTTGGTCATCTTTAGTCTCATTTAACCGTGCACAATGAATTGCTCAGAAGAATCTGAAGCTATTCCTCAAGGCATCAAACTTGCGTTATGTAGCCCCGGCTCACCAGTATCCGTTGCATTGGTTACCTACGCCTTGTACACGGCAGTGACCAAGTGCCCGGTGGCAACCTGACCACAGGATTGCGAGCAACCTACCCACAATGATAGGTGGTTATTGAATTAATGATTCGTCAAGAGAATTCGCGTCACACTGTGACGTCATCACAGCCTTGCCTATTTGCTGTGAGCAACCTAGATTTTATATGGCCAGATATCACAGAATTGAAATGAAATATTAGAAAATAAAGGTGCTGCACATAAATACTCGCAAAGTGACAGAAAAGTGTATACATGCTGCTGCTTCTAGCTCCCCCGGCTATAGCTGTCGTTTAACCGAACTTTGCAAAGAAAGTTACGCAAACACACAAAAGTTGCAGCAGGAGCAGGAAAAAATGGGACACTTAGTGCTATCGCATTCCACTCTTAAGGTGGCTTAAGCGTCTGCGCAGTTTCTCTACAAGCGGCACGCAATTTTCCTAAATAGGAATTGTTAGCACTTTGCCCAAAGCGAACACGTAAGCATTTATTAGTAGACTGGAAGAATTACGTTGTAAGAGCAGAGTATTTCATCACTGGGAACTTAGTGCGCATTGCTTCCTTTTGAGAAATAGACCTGCTGTGTTGGTACCGCTACGCAAACTGTCATGAAGTGCACTTTTCAACCACAGTAAATTTTATGCGCAGAAAAAATTTATTAGGATATTCTTGCTGGTGCCACACTTTCATCTGAAGTTTCTTACTTACAGACGGGATGTGAAAATTGCGTTAGCCAAATCACGTTCCTTTTGCAACAGCAGTATTGAACATATTTTTCTGTATTTGAACGACGTAGTAAGCACAAAATACTGTTCCAATAGCATAATGTGATTCTTTCATGAAAAAAGCTAAAGCTCTTTTCCCCAAACTTACTCAATATGAGAGATTTATAGCTTTCATTCCGGTGATATGAAGATGTGTCAATTTATGTCGTGCTGCACCTAATTCCTCAACGCTGAATATATATATCAAAGCGTCTTGCAATAAGAACCATTAAGGCACAGAACTGTTACGCTGGAAACATAAAAAACTGTAATATAACGTGGAATTATTCAGGGGTTTGGTGACGCAACTCTGCCAGAAAGACAGCCAGAAAGCAAATAGATCCCCTACACTAATGAATCGTTTGAATAATAAAACGCTCAGTTATACGCCACGTTTTCAGCGGGCTATAAAAGCCCTATCACGTGGGACGAACAGCTGGAATGCAGATGTACGGAAGCTTTGACTAAAAATTAGACCAATCCTAGACTCTGAGAGCTTTGGAACGCAAAAATAAGTTCTATATCCTGTTGTCTTAACACTGATGTGCATGTTATCTCAGTTCTTCTGTTGACATCACTCTGGCGAAATTTCTCCCAAGAACTTTTTGTAGTTTTTTTTTAAACTCTAAACATCCAGTCATCAATGAAATTTACCAATCTAAAATAAGGTTTTCTATGTCATTTATTATTGCTAGGTACACTGTGCCTCTTCGCATAGTACCTCTTGATGGTCCTATGAAGTGAAAGCTGAGGTTTTTTGCATTCAAAACAAGCAGGATTAAGCGCCGACCGTAGTTCACGTCACAAAGCTTTCGAAAGCATGCATCTGTTACGTCCCGTATATTACTTTTGCAGGGCAAGTAAACCTTGTAATTCTAGGAGGCACGCTCAGGGCTTCGAAAAAAAGGAGTCACTGGAGTACATGTGGTCTCATTGTGCGGTCAGTGCAAGGAACGTTATAACTTAGCTCTTTGTTGAACAAGGAAAAACATGTTTCCTATTCTTATCCTCACATAGTTTGTGTACTACAATCTCAATTCAAGCATAAAATGTAATATTTATTCTCTCCTCATTTCCGAGTCCAGCCGCTTTGACAAAGGACTTGTATCAAATCTTAGTCTCTTGTGCGCTTTGTTGTAAGCACCTGAAAAGGTAGATGTATTCGCTATATAATTTAATTTCTTCGATCTGCACAAGTTTATTTAGGACGCAGGTATATGCAGCCTGAAAATAATTGTACATCTTATAATTTCACATGCACACTTGTTGAAGAAGTTTGCAAGGATGCAGGGTCACGGCAAAAATGATATTTCTGCCCCATCAAGCAAAGCAGATTAATCAAAAGCCCGAAGCATAATCTCATGGTCATGCTGTACCTGCTGGCATTATTTCAGTCAGAGTGACTAGCAAGCCGACTCAAAAATAACGATTTTTTTTCCACCACACCGCATTTTGTAAGCAGTTATCTGTGTCATAACTTCATAGTTAATGCACAAGGCATTTCCCCTACTGTCCCTCTATGCCACTGGCTCTTAATATTTAGAAACCAGCTTTTCTACCGCGGGCCTCTTAGTAAGCGGTTCTGAGGCAATAAATGCTCTAACGGCGCATTAAGTGGCACATTCAAGCTTGTTTAGTCTTGGAGCATTGCTTGACGAATGGCAAAGAAATATGGCGTTAGCGAGAAAAAAATTGGGTACATTTTCAACGACCAAACTCATTTATAGACAACATGTTGGGTGAGTTGGTTCTTGAATTCCATGGCTGCAGCATAACTGACGTGACTCAATAGGACGACACATCGCAGCGCTCAATCAGCACCTGAAATGCTTATTGGCTGGGCAGCTTTTAGAAATATGCTACTAAAGAACAGCATTGGAAAAACAATGCATATACCGGATGTTTCAGCAAACACTCAAAAATTTTCAAAAATAGGCTTTTCCGGCCAAAAAATAAGGCTCCTACGGCATATTATTACCTAAGTTGGCGGACTACGGAAAACCGGTGAATCGTCTTCAGTAGCGAGCTAGTTAACTCATTTCTAGCAATTAATTTTTTAACTAGTAGTGTTAGGCGCCTACTCTCAATTAGAAATTTGTAGCTGGTCGTTAGTAATAGCTATATGAGTTTTGTATAAATTCAAAAACCCGATTATCCCCTCTTCTGTGGTTCGACAGAATAAGTCTGCATCGTTCGAAAATGCATGCACAGCAACTCCTCCAATTCACGTAACTAGTCGAAAAACCCAAATGAATAAGAAGCGTCCTTGGCGGACGTGAGACAGTCGCTTCTTTTTACCGTGACAGACAAGCATGTGTAGGTACCACTTAGTGTGCAGGCTCTACAGACTGCACTAGGAAAAGGAGCATGACAGACAATAGATTTTTATGCGTCGGGTCAGAGTGTCAGAGTATGCGGTTTGTTCTTGTAATACAATGCATTTCTTTCTTTTCAATATATGAATAATAAAAAAACAAGAACCTTGCGGTCAATCGTAATTGAAGTGGCCAAGGTAGCTTCTTTTTTTTTGATCGCATGTCGTGATTAATCTTTTGTCTTCGACGTTGAAACGAAGTGATTGCGATGTCAAAAGACCGTTTCAGAGGTTGTATCACAGTATAAGCATAATTGGTGTTGTTGCCGTCAGCATATTTTTTTCTTATGCCAAATTAAGAATGGCATTCATAAGTTAACATTTGCTATAACCACCCCAAGAAAAAAAACGCGGATGCTAACAAGGCGTTAACCGTTAGAAATTTCAAGCAGTCAACGACGAGATTTTAAAGGTCTTAAGAAAACTCCCTGCCAATTTCGTCACTTTACCCTATGCTGTAAGCAAGTGTGGAAATTTTAACAATAATGGCAAAAACATCTTTCCCTTTTCGCGCAAGTGGCCACGTGAGTCTGACCTCTATGCTCCAGTTAGCTTGTTAAATCATTATGATAATGAGGACATGCACAGCTTCATGTTGCGCATGAAAAGAAAAAGGGCAGGTTTGTGATGTGACAAAGCACAACTGAAATTCCCGCATCTTCCGTCTGCGCCATATAAATGGTTGCGCTTTGCAAATTTCGACTCCTTGATTTTTTTCATCGCAGTGACGAGCCGTTCAACCGAGAATGAAAGCACTGATGTTCCCGTTGGTCATCCGGCTTCTTGGTCATAGCCAATTTGCGGACTGGTGAGATCGGGCAACATATCTCACCTCGTAGATATGTGCAGTAGATGGTCTGGTGTAAGCTCTTTTGAAATATATACCGCAGGGGAAATAAACGGTGATTGTCATGTCCTGCTCTCTCAGGCATAAATTTTGATGAGCGGAAAATTGTAAGACACCAATATGAAAATATTGAAGGTAATGGTCAATTATTATGATATGCAGCAAACTCTTTCTTTTAAAGTGTTTCCATTGATCGCATCAAATAGTTAAGGGTGCCTTAGAAAGGCAATGGGGAGCGCTTTTAAGGACAGCAAAAAAAAACATGAAGAGAAAAAATACAAGAATGATGTCGGGCGATATGGGGATATAATGATTGTTGTAGTGAAATCTTACAATATGTGAAAAATTTGCGGTCATTAACGCTTTTCCGCTCAAAAATACTTTTGTGCAGAATTGCTGGGCACGATTCAACGCCCAGAACTATCCTGGGCTTCCATACACAAAAACAATACATATTTTGTGGCGCAAAAGTTGTGCCCGTACGTCTTCATGGTGTGCGCTTGTTCTAACTTAAAATATTTGTAAGTAGCGATATATCTAGAAGTGTTACGAATTTCTAAGCGTAATGCTCACATTTAAAAAATGTCAGCAAAATTGCCATCACGAACGAAATTAAATGTGATATTTGTTATAACAGTATAGTAATGTTATAATTACATCATCACTGCAGTGATGCTGTAATTATACAATTACTGCATGCAGCTTCCATTTCAACACAAGGTCGCATTTGATTGAGCGTGGTAAACCTAAAGGAAGGAACACTGCACAGACACTGCGCAGCAGCAGGTCTAGATAAATAGTGAAATGAATTAGCAGTAATTACAAACTCTGTGAATGTTAGTTTTGGAGTATTTAAGGACTGGCACTGATTGAGGGTTACCTGCAGATGTGTAGAAAAATCCGCGTCAGAGAAAGAGCCTATTTCACACCGGGCTAGCAGATTAGAGATATCACCTTTGTTTATAGTGCTGTGAAAAACCTGTATTGAGAATGATCGCTGAGGATTATTTCTGGTGTCGTGATTCTTCATCGCAACTTACGCAGTACCGTGATTAATCTATGACTCATTTCATTATCTTCATGTTGCGTCTTCCAAATTTATGCGAAGACAACAAACACAGGGAGGATGACCCGTGCATAGCGTGGTTGGTGATGAAAAGCATCGTAAACTTAAAACGCGGCAAACAAAGGGACGCAAGAAAGACGACGCACAAGCGTTTTTCTGCCGTCTTTCTTTCATCCCTCTGTTTGCCGCGCTTAATGTTTACCATGGATTGCTAATTTGGCCGTCTAGATCATGGAAACATAGTTTTTGCGAAAATTTGTGCTTTTGAAAAAACGAGGTTGCAAAAACTGGCCCATTATTGTCGCCATTTCTTGGCGCTTCAAAGTTGTTGTCTGGTGCTTCTATTTGACAATTAGCGCTTATTTCGTTTTTGTACAAATAATTTATAGCTTACAGCCGCCAGATAAGTTTCGGCAGCTATCGTGTTTATAGAGCAGGCTTTCTTGTATAATAGAATGCGAAATTGGAATGATCGCGTGCTAAGAATATCGGAAAAAAATTATTTCTAAGATCTTCAAGTAAATCTTCAAGTAAGGCGTTGTTTTAGCCAAGGCACTGAATGAGCTGTGCCCCTTGATGTGTTTTCTTGTTTCAGATAGCCCCAGAATACTAAACACAGAGAAGAGACCAATTAAACCAATACAATATTCTCTCTACCTTGCTAAGTATTTAGTATTCGTGTGACCGGAATCTCCGTGATTTTAGCCCCAAGGCATAGCCAATCTTATTCTTGAAGGTGCTCCAAATCATGCGAACCCTCCGTTCTGATTTCTTGTAGTAAAGTTGGTGCCGCTAAATTTAGTATTTATTTTATGCAACACAGGAATAACATCCTGCTTTTTCCCTGCACCTCTTAGTTGTGCTTTACGATTTTGTGCAGAGATGGGTTCAACTCTTTGCCCAGTGAAATTTGCTCTATGCGGGCAAGGCTTTGTACAGCGCGTCGCTGTCCGGATCATGCTCAGGCAATGTTCTCTGTGTTTTGGTCCCGTTCGGACAAACTATAGTTTTTTTTACATCAATTAGCAAATGCAACGTGTTTTTTCTGTTTCGGGTTCTTTTTGACGCTTTTTGTGTATTTGGGCTTCCCAAAATGTGTTCATTGTCGTGGTGCTCGGACGATAAACAGGAACCAATAGGGATCAATGAGAACACGGCAGAAAATTGCTGGCCTATTTTGGCCCAAGTAAGAAAGAAGTTCGGCAGTATGCATAGCAAAACATGCACGCAGAAGGCGGTGAAATCCTAATTCGCGCTCGGTTACAATAAAAACCATTAGATAATACGAGTATAAATATCGCCAGTAATTGTTTGGAGTGCGTGCCCTTGTGAGTCAAGTGCGACAGCTTTGCTTGGAGATTTACCTAGAGTAGTTTAAGAGGGATAAGCACTGTAACCCTTTTAGCGTGAAGAACCAAAAACGACCACCCCTTGCGCTGTAGGCAATAATTACGGAGGCCGAAGAAGCAGCCATGCGACAATACAGACATGCATGATTAAAAAGAAAATAGAATGGAAGAAACATCTGTGTCTTGTTTCATTTGTACTTTTCCTGTTTCCTATCTGTGAATTGATGAATTCGATGGTGTAATATTTTCCAGCTGTTGTAATCAAAAAACAGAACGTCAACCCGGACAACCAGCTTGCGTTGGACAGGTAAGCATAAATGTTGTGAAACATCTGCGAAACAGAATACGGAAGACACTGATCACCGCAATGCAAATTCTTTTAATGGCTTTACTCCTGCATGCAACCTCATCGGGTTAGCGGTCCCGGCAACATGCTGAAGGGAGACTTCACAGAAAGAACGGAAGGTAAAGCACATAAAAAAGCTCAATACGCTTCCTTTTCGAAGCAATCCCTTTCCGAAGGTTATTATGTAGCAGCCATCGTAGCTGCGCATTCATAGCGCGAAGAACACGCGGTTCTCTAGTAAGATAATGTCTCTTTTTGTTAGAAAATGGTAGCAGCACCTGCAATTAAAAGCTTTCATTACAGCAAAGAGTTACCTTCAACACTAACGCTGTGGTAAGCAAGAAAAAGGGTGTTTCTTACGCTTCCCCTCCGAACAACAAAAACTGAACTCAATAAGGCTTTCTTCCCTCGTTTATCTACGGGGCCGTAAATCAGAGCATCCTTTAAAGCAGTGTGGACGGTCCTGGAGGAGCCGCAATTGTAGCGAAAATGCATTGCACGATAATAAAAGGTATAGTATTCATGGCCTTAATCTAAAGGATAGCTCTAGAGCTTAGGATCGACAAAAAAGCAGCCTAATGTAGGCCCAATAGTTAACATGCAGTTTCATGAACTGAATGAAATGAAAGCTCATGGTATGCTAACTGAAGACTGTTAGTGATGTTCAGGCGGAATCTTCAAAGATCGAGTAAATTCGGAAAACGGAGGGCGATGACTGATGTGCATCCAACAAAGTACAGCCAAACGGCTAAAAAGGAGAGCTATACAACTTTTACAGAAGCTTCGCAGTCCAAGAAAATTTCGTCACCTCCGGCACTCAAACCCTAGACCAGCGCTTTTCGGGGCAGTTGCCCTACCAACTGAGCTAACCACAGAGGTTAGGAAATGAGCAGGCGAGGCGGACAACGATCAACAACTAGAAGCAGGTAACAGGGTAAGTCCAGTGTGTTTCAAAGAGGAATCCTCCAAGTTAGAGCAAGTTTGTAATTTGTGAGCTAATTGCTCCTTATCGTGCCAGCAACTGCACTTGGGTGGATGCCTAATGAGTAAGTGCTTACTGAAACCGGATTTTTAAATTTTGTAATAGCCCGCGGTTTCACTTTCTCAGAGATATATACTAAAGTTGCGCTGGGCGATAGTCTTCGTCAGTAAAGTTTACGAAGTAGGACCCATTAAAGAGGAGCGTTTCGAAATATACTCTGGCACCCTGCCCGAGCATGCAAGATAGAATGGCAGAGGTGGCAGACCAAGTTCATTTGAGGCGAATGAGAGAACTTCTTCTTTTCGGTGTCTGTATGGGACAGCATTAGATTAGTAACAATTTGTTCTTACAAGGATGTGCGCCCTAAGCGGTCCTGGACATCGTGTAGAACGAGGGTCAATATAAGTAAAAACTGCTTGGTGTAACAATAGCCACAGCACCCTCAGAGTATTTTTTCTCACGCAGCGCAGAAAGACTTGTGGTCTAATGCCTGTCTAATCCAAATAACAAGGAATAGTGAGAAGCAAAAACTTTTAGCGAGAGACATGGCCACCTTCAGTAGGATATCTTGTCGGAAAGGTGCGTTACTCAAGAAAAAAGTTCTCAAGAGAAAGGGCCAAGATATTTAGAACAGAAACTCATTGCACCTGGTAATATCGTCCGAGGACCACGTACTGTGACATTAGGAGGGTAGTGCAGGCCCAGACCGCCGAACAGTTCCCCCAATGTATACTAACAGGACCCTACTTCTCCTTGTCTTGAAAACCCGGTTCCCACAAGAAAAGACCTCCAGCCTCCCGACTAAACAAACAGTTAATGCAGTCAATAATTCATTATGATGGTCCTAAGCGCATATGAAACACCCGTGCTAATTTTCCACTGTGCAGCTGGTGGTTTTAGGCTCACGATGTTGTTCCCGCATCCCGCAACGGTAAATGAGGAAACTATCAGAACAAAAACCTAATATGCCGACAGGGAAACTTGCTGCAACACGCAGGCCTCATATGTTTGCTTGCATGGCCGGAATGAATGTGGTTATACGTACGGAACAATACTCGGAAGAAACTTTCTTTACAAACTAAAAAAATTGGTTCCTCTTTACAGACTTGTGGCATCTCCACCTGTGATCCACCCTGCACGTGCAAATCCATGAACGCAAATCTGCCCGGATACTGTAATGTGTGAGACGAGTGATCGTGCCAATGGTAAAAGGAACACTGATTATTTTGCAGAACAAATTGCTTCATTTTGCTCCTTCGATCAGTGTTATTTTCGTGCCAAGAATACAATTTTGATACTCATGAACTGTTTTTGTGATGCGTTGTCTTCGTCTGTATGATATTAGCACGGAGAAAATAATGATCAAAAATTCTTCATTACGCTAGGACAACACTCTCTAGGACACTATGTTAGGAGTTGAAGGTTTGGACTTGCGTTTAATGCTCCAAGGTCGTAATTATGCTTTGCTCGTCACTCCACTGTCGATCACTTTCTAAAGAGTAAAGAGCACTGCGACCGACATTTTTTAGGACGTATATTATCTGGTCAAGTGAAGACAAGACGCAAATAATAAAGAGTACAACCACAACTGTCCCAATTTATAAAATTTTAGTTGTAACAGAAAAAGTACCCGTAAATGCCTAAACTGTTTAGTGGTACATTATAGTACAGAATTAAAAACTTAACCTTAATAAGAATCTGGGCTTTGCTGCAAACATATGGGAGCAGTAATATTCTAGCTTATCCTAAATGCAACGTCAGCGGAAACAAAATATACAAACACTCTTGAAACGTATACTTTACAGAGAAACGTGATCGCAATCCCATTTTACACCTGTCAGTGGAACATCTATTTAAAGTGGCCAGTACAAGCATTTCCTCACTCTTCAGAAGTAAAATGTGCTGCTTGTAGTTTGCGGCTGTGCTCTCTTCGGCGGGGAAGTACCTCACAGTGAAGTGTTAGGATATACGAGAATACACAAATCGCGTTGCACTGCTCATTGTCGTGAGGAATTTCTGATTCAAAAGAGGTTGAACTTGGAGACTATTTAACTCTAGGTTTATATTCAGGGAAGCGCAGATTACCTATTTTTCAAGAAATAACAGCTAATTAATCGTTGTCATATGTGTGTCATTTATATTTTGCTAACATGCATAGTCAGACTGTTAGCGCAGAAAATATTCTATGAAATGAGCATACAAATGCGATCGTAGATACTATGAAATAAACATATAAATTGGACACTCTAGGGAAATAGAAAGTGTGCCTTGATTGTAAGTATTAACAGAAACAAGAGTAAAACTTTGCAATTTTCGGCAAAGAAGAAAATTACATAACAGATGAGCACTGCGGCAACCCTTTCATGAATGCCGGTAGCTACGCCTAGTGGCGTGATTCTTCAAAGGCCGCGAATGGCTTACCGGTTTCACTTGCAGCGCTACTTCTACATGGCCGCAAAGTGTGCTCGCAATGGCGGCGGGGAGAGGGCTGTTCATATCCAAGAATACACAGTCAGTCGAGCCAAATGCGGCATAGCAGGCCAGGGAAAAGCCGTGGTACAAAGTGACCTCCGAACCACAAGCCTTGCGGAAGCGCTGGTTCTCTTGTGTTATCCTACGAGCGGCTAGGTTGCTAATAACATGAAGCACATAAACTTGGTTTCATAGCAACTGGCGTAGCAGGCGACATCTGTTGGTAAAAACAACATTTTATCCAAGGTCCGTGTCACCAGCACGAATAGCGGTTTCCTTTGCAATTCACTCCACCGATTGGGCGAGAGTTTCACTCTACTCTGGAATTCACTGCAAAGAAAACGTAACAAATATGACGTCTCATTATATGCGTTTCCTGTAGCAAACAAATGCACTAATTTGTAGATCCGATATGGTTAAATAAGCCAGCAGTATATGAATTCTTGTGCCAACCATTTCATGTTATGATTACCTTTATTTAGGCAACAGGAAAGCTGTAAAAAAAACCTACTTTCAAGTACCAAATAAATACGGTGTGGCATTCACGAATGTGGTTGAACATTCACCGCAAACCTAATTTGAATACGCGGTTGCAAAAGGAACAGCACTGTAAGAGCAGAATTTTGAAGAATGCTGGCCTATATATGAAGTGCGTTATCTCGCTGCTGAAACCATAAAAACTTATTGTTAACAAACGCTTGCATTTTATAACGCATGTGCATGTTAGCCTTATGATAAAGTGTTACAAAAAATTCAGGGGAGGGGGGCACATTGTTAACCTAAAGTGTGGTGAAGCGAAATCCTTTAGCACGGTGTTGCTGCTTTTGTCACTGATCTGTGGTTAAGATGTTGATTAGGTACACAATTGTTTGTGAATCTTAAATGCTGGAGACACTGAAGGGCGTTTGGGAGGAATCTGTCTCGTTCGACGCCTTTCTGCAAACACCCTCCAGCGCCCTAGACAAGGAGAACTGCATATGAGTCGGCAGGAAGTAGCGTAGATGTTTGCAAGCTCGGCTGCGGAACGGAAGGATGGTGGCTCGAATCCCATCGTGCACAAGGATTTTTTGTCTTATCGAGTTGATGAAGAGCGCGCCATCGGACGGAGAGGCTCGTGGCAGCGAGTATGAGCCATTAAAAGCTTTCGCCTTAACACAAGGCCCAGAGCTATCGGAAAGGAGCCGTGATGTAGCTGCAGTGTGGAGCCTTATTTGTTTTCAGGAATGAATACGCTGCGGCAATTTGTGTACTTTCATTGCCTGCTGGCAGTTTCCTGCTTTTAGGTGTTTTCCAGATGAATTTTCAAAACACCAGATTCAGCGCTTATTGCTTGTTAGCCTTCCTTTAGCCTTCGAAAGGTTTGTTTGGTGGACTTCCCGAATCTATCCGGAAATCTCTACACAGAAGAAGCTAGCTGCACCAACAGGATCACTCGTACGGCGTCCTTAAAGTCATATCCTTATATAAACATGAGTATCCTCCATATAAGTATCCTCACTATGCAATATACGTATATAAAGCATATAAGCATCTTCACTATGTAATATGTGGCGGTAGCCACCCAGTTAAAAATAATGAAGCCGCTTTATTTGCAGTTAACACCCGCCCACTTCCCCGTGCCCACATGCCACGCCCAGTTGTGGGGCTGCTTTTGTAGTGCGTGCATGCGATGACATCACGAATCCTAGCTTTGTTCTTGGAATAGGACGCTTCTGATCATGGAGTACCCATCATTATTCCTGATAACACTAGAAACAGGGAACAGAAGAAGACTCCGGTAAATGAGAACAGCAGCGCTTCACTGCTTGCAGGGACAAGGTCTGTACAATAAAAAATAAGTGGCATGGATATTGATTTTGGCCCGGTCACTACAGCCGTGACTGTACAAAGTTTATGTCGCACTTAAAGCATACAGGCAACTCTGGAACAATACCCAAAAATCGCAAACTAAAATGTGCCATTATGCTGCTCAGAGCGCTGTGCCTTCGTAATTCGCGACCTTTCAGTCTCGCATCGAAGATGCGATCACGCCTAATCAGGCACACGCTCTGCAAGGTAAACGTGTCATGCGCTGCAACGTCGCTTGCGTTCATACCATGATGACAACGAAGGCACACGAGTAATAAGCGGCATTAATTATGCTTGTAATCGTTGAGTAAAGGTACTGCGCAAAATAATACAAACATGGACGAGAAGGGACACTAAAACATGGACACTTAAACTGGTTAGCATTACAGAGCACGAAAAGAACACGAAAGTAAAATAAATTAAATAATACTAGAACGACTGAATACCAAAGCTTCTCACTTGTCCACATGAGACGAAAAACGATGCGTTCACGATGCCTGGTGTTAGTGCACGTGTAACGTAGGTATGGAAGACCGCGACTCGCTTTTTGGCGCTGGGAGAGAGATACTACTGTTCTTAGCTTCCTCGGATCAAGAAGATCATAAATATAACCCTCGGAATCTTTCGGGTGAATGTTAAGGTGCAAAGCTAGGGCACCATATAAATATAGATAAAAACCATCACGTTTTGTGCGGGCAAGTGTTTTATTTATTCCTGCAACTTGCACGTACACTCGAGACACGAATATGCCTACATAAGAGTAAAAAGCTGTCTTCTAGCACACTTTTATTTTATAAAAGAGAGCGCGCTAGAAGAAAGTCTACTGCCTTTATACTCCTTTCTGTTTCTAGTGCACAGCATATATACATGACATGAAACGCAGGGCACGCAGGAGCTTGTTCTTGTCCTTTTTTCTTGTCCTTTGTTTTAGTTGGGCGAAATTTCTAGAATTGCATGAAATATCCAAAACAAAAGCAACGGTCGCGGCACCGCTCATATCTAGGCAGCGTTTCAGGGACGCCAGGCTTCACGTTATAAACAGTTCTTTTTGCGCAGTCCGCTGACCCGTTTACGTGAAACACTGCAGGCTTTTATTTTACTTCGTCTCACTGTTAATCCAAGAGGTCTACTTCACTAGCCATCCTGAAAAACGCGA
Source organism: Amblyomma americanum (assembly GCA_030143305.2). Classification (NCBI taxonomy): domain Eukaryota; kingdom Metazoa; phylum Arthropoda; class Arachnida; order Ixodida; family Ixodidae; genus Amblyomma; species Amblyomma americanum. The sequence continues at coordinate 43,794 of JARKHS020003778.1, read as the reverse complement.
TATTTGCCTGAAGCCTCCTATATACCTGCAGAAATAAAGTAAGTATTGCCGCAACTCAGTTTCCAACCCGCTGTGGCTTTAACATATCAGCTTCGCTGACCACTGCACGAGAGCGCCATGTTGTCACCGCAAGCGATCACGCCTCGTGTTAAACTGCCGCACTTTCGTGATGTTCATTGACGTCGTCATCTTCATCAATTCCATCTGCAGGGCGAACAAATCAGATTCGGTGGTCACTGCACAGAAGTCACGAAAGGAAACGAAACGCCCAGAACTGGCTCTCTGGGTCATTGGAGACCACATTCGCGCTTTGACATACGTTGCAGTTGTGACAGAGAAACCTGCGCTGCATGCATCGTCAAAAACCCGGCACTGGAGCAATAGCCCTGCGGCGTTCTTAATGAAAATTGGCATTTTATTTTTATTTAGAGGAGACGAGTACTTATTTATTTTAGAGGATAGGAGTAAACTGGCTTGGATTTTAAAACGAGCATGACGAGCCTGAGGCTACATAGCTTGCTCCGGACGGTGTTTCTTCCAAGTCTTGTTCTACGCAATAATAATAACATCCGTATGAATCCATGCGTTCGTTACACGTCACCCGACACAGCAGCCACATGTGTGGTGACTGTTTCTGAAAGCAAAAATATTCATTGAAGACTCCATCCTCAACTGAAGCACCAAGGGAAACAGTCCGCAAGAAGCATCCTTAGTGCCATGACACAAAAGAATTTTATCAAGCAGACAGAAAAAAAGGGCGCAGTGAAGAGAGAAAAAGCTACATGCGCTTGTCCTACGTCGTTCTTCTGCTCTGTGTGTGTGTCTTTCGGTGCTACTGGTTTCCTCTTCCAGCTTTACTTATTTATCGCTGCCCGCACAACACAGAGAACAGCTAGAGGTTTTCACCGTACAAGCATTAAGCACAACCAGCGAGCCCTATGAGAAAACCTTATGAGAAAGCCCTAAGATAAAATCCTATCAGGAAAACAAGTATACGAGAGTGCGCGACAACGCGAAAGATGTTAAGGGAGGTACACTTTGAAACCAACAATTCTGAACACGGGCCTAACAGCTAAATTTAATTTTCATGAATTATCAGTGACTGAGTTCTACCACAAGCGCTCCCACTTTTTCTGCTCTGGTGCGCCTCTTTCAATTCAAGGACAAGCGTGTCTTTGTTTCTGCTCAAAAAGCAGTTTTCTGAGTGGCTGAAGACATCTTGACTTACCAAAATAAAATAGACATGCGCTGCACCTGAATTTAGAACCGGCGGCGGCGCGAACAGAAGAGCCGCACTGGCCACTGCACCAGAGTTTTATATTATCGCAATTATTTTTTTTATTGCTTGAACAAACAAAGTGCAGTTTAGCAAAGTGCAGTTTCACCTCTGGAAGCCGCATCGCGTAGTTTTTCGAGTGACGGACCGGGAGAGCTGTTGCGGGCCGGAGTGGGGACACTGAGCGGCGATATGGAGATGGCGACCGGCGTTGGGAAACATGGGCCCCACTAGGTGCAGACGAGGGTACCAGAGGCGGAGAGAATCGGCGAGGCGGGCTGGTTAGAAGGCCGGCGTTGATAATAGGAAGAAGGTAGCCCACCCTCGAAGGCGGCGTAACCACGGCACTCGTCCTGAAGGCGTCGACGAGAATAGCGGGAGATATGTCCTCTGTTTCCACAGTAGTAGCACACCGGTTGCGAAGGGCGCCAAGGTGCGTAATAAGATGGCGCAGCTTGGGCCATCGGCATTGCGTTGATGTGGCTTTAAGTCGGTGCCGGTGGGGTGGGTAGACCAAGGGAGGGGAAAATGCAGCGGCTTCTGCGTAAGTCGGCGCTGGGCGGGGAGCAGGAGGGTCAGATGCGATAGGGTGGGTGATTGTTCCCAACTGCTCTTTGATAATATTACGGAGGCCAGCGTCATTAGAAAGAGCGGGAGAATAATCGCACCCATGGCGGCAGAAAGTGCTGATGACTTGGAGCTCTTCGCGGATGATCGCTCGAATCAGTGTTCGCATATCGAGGTCAACAGAGGTCAAGGTCATAGCGAGGCCGGGCTGCAAGCGGGAGGACTGCGACTGGTGGAGGCGTTGGGAGGTGGTAGTGATTGAATCGACACTTGAAGGATTTTGGGCAATTAGGGTTTAAAAGCCACAGAATTGTTTCCTTTCAGTACGTGGTGGACGCGGTCAGTTTCCAGTCTGGTGGGACTAAAACACCGGCAAAGCGCAAGTACGTCCTCGATGTAAGACTTGTAGGATGCATCGAGACCTTGAAAGTGGGAAGCGAGCTTTTTCCTGGCGACCTCAGTCCGAACAGCCTGGTTGGCAAAGTACTGACGGAACTGCTGTTTGAAGGTGGGCCAGCTAGTGGTGTCGGCTTCGCGTTTAGGAACCAATTTCTGGTTACCTCAGTGAGGTAGACAGAAACGCTGAGGAATTTTAAAGCGTCGTCCCACCGGTTGTAGGCACTGCAGCGTTCATAGATGTCGAGACAGTCATCCACGTGTTCTTCGCGACGACCAGCAAACATTGGCGGGTCGCATTGTCGGAAGGGCGGTTCAGGTGACGCCGAGGGAGGGGGTCCGGCAGGGTCGGGGTTGTCTTCGGTTGACATGACGATGGTGGGAGTGCGAAACTGTGACCGGAACGCAGCTCCAGCGAGAGGCAGGGTACAAGGAAGCATGAGGATCGAGTTTCGCTTCCACCACTTGTGAAGGAAGGCCAGGCCGAGACGGCAGGACGTTTGTGGAGGAAGGCTAGGCTGTGCGTGGCGTTTATTCAAATGGTGGACCCGAGGCGCGTGCCACAGACGGAGCCGCGGGATGAAGATGGTATGTACAATTGAAAGAAGAAGATCTCTGGCAGGCTCACAATATGCGCACGTCTGTGTCTTGTTTTTCTTGTGCAGTTTACACGCAATAAATTCATATATCGCAGTAATATAAAGAGTATTATTGAAGCGAATCGGCTTTATACATGCATAGCAAAGGCCAGAGGAAGCCAGCGCGAACTGAGCTTTCGCCGGGGGCGCCAACGCTGCATCCTGAAAAAAGGGCGTGCGCATCCCCCGCCGGTCGGCGCACTTAGTCATCCTGACACCATAAGGAAACTGCAAAAGCAAGGCGCTATTTTTTGCCATACCTTGTATGATCAATATACTTCCTCTCAGTGCATGCTTGCGTAACAACACGATTGGTTACCTCCATAGAAAAGCATCTGGAAAGTACGAATGTTACTCCCTTTTAATTGTTTTTTTGGGGGGAAAGGAAATGGCGCAGTATCTGTCTCATATATCGTTGGACACCTGAACCGCGCCGTAAGGAAAGGATAAAGGAGGGAGTGAAAGAAGAAAGAAAGAGAGAGGTGCCGTAGTGGAGGGCTCCGGAATAATTTCGACCACCTGGGGATCTTTAACGTGCACTGACATCGCACAGCACACGGGCGCCTCAGCGTTTTTCCTCCGAGGCGCCCGTGTGCTGTGCGTGTGCTGTGCGATGTGTTACTCCCTGGAAAATATATATTTCGCACATTTGGATGTTTGGCTTCGCGAAACGTTTTTTTAATCGCCACCGCTCCAGGATAGAGTTCCGGGAGGAAGGTCAAGTAGCCTACGACAAAGTCGAAACAAGATGCTGTATTTTGGCTGTGAAATCCAATGTGCATTTTAATAAAATATATTTTCAAGAAGGTTACCGGTGAAAGCACTATAAAAATGAAAGCGGATATCTTCAACAACCGTCGGTAATTTCTGGAAAGGAAGCCTAAATGACAAAAGTTAATCACGCATTCTCATTACTGGAAGGCGCCGCTCATATCTAATAAATTTTGACTTTCACAGGCCCATTGCGTGTCATTTCACGTGGGAGACTAAATTTCTTTGCATTTCTTTTTCCTGACGAGAACTTTCTAGCATACCACCTTCCACGTGGATATGCGTGGGAAGACTTTTGCGAGCACATCTGAATTCTAAATTGACAGAGCACAGTTGCAACCTGGATGAAAGAAAAGTGCTTGAGAAGTATGCCTACGACTGAATAGAAACCCTCTAGCTTGTGCCAGCACGCAGCGCTACTTGCACATATCCTTCTTTCTTGGGCGTGGTTGTCGTGTTTGTTAGGATTTTTAATGGTATAACTATCTGCGCATCGTTGCATCGTAATACGTCGGCGCACAGTAAGTAAAGAATTATTAGATCCCGGAACGGCACGTGTAGACTGTTTGTCCACAACCTCAGTATTCAAAGGATTAGGCCTTTATATCCAAAGTCGAAAGGAGACAGAGCAGACGTTACCAGACAAGCACCCCTGGCCGCGCAAAATGAACGCGCAATTCGTGGACCACCAGGGCAGGCTGTTAGCACAGCAATGCCAGAGGTTGCGCATCCTGTGCACTTCTGTCCCCGATAGTAAGTTCATCACGATGAAAGAACTTTCATAATAACTTGATACGCAGTGCTTCGAACTAAGACCAAACGAGGTTAGTGGCAGCTTTTCCTGCCAACAATTAAAAAGTCCTAACCTCTGCATACCCTTATGCCTATGCCACGGAGCAACGGCTATCACTGCTGCTATTGCTCTAACAGAAGTGAGAGTTGGGCATTAACTGTTGCAGTTCTCAACATTAATTTTTGAGTTCCGCCTTCTCACGGTAACCACTTTAGGAGATTTCACATCCGAAGATTTCGGGTTAGTTTACTTAGTGGAAGCAGTTATGCATCATATTATCTAGAAAACGGAAAGCGGCAGGTGGAAAAAAGTAGAGCAAACAGACAAACCAAAATATTTTTTGACATCAAGACAATTGCACCCTCTGATGGAGCATAACGAACCTTCTTATATGCGAGTGCCATCTCAGCGAAATAACGCATTGCGTTTTGATATGTCACCCTAAAAGCTGGCACTACTTTAAAACATAAATGATCAATTTGTGTTGTGTAGTACTTGTGGTCATTACACGAATAAACACTAATTTCAGGTTTATCGTTGCCGTTTCTGACCTAATAACGTGAACACATCGCGAAAACATATCCTCGTACAGTACTGATAGCCGGTATAGCCGGGACTTCATGCTGTCCGCTTTTATGCCTCATCGATTTGTGACTACCACAGAGTGCACTCCTAACCAAAAATGTTAAAAATTATGCGCAATTTCAGTTTTCATTCCTTCCACTCTCGTGTGACGCCCCATCCAGCAGTAATTTTCTAAATAATTCATTTGATTCTTAAAGAATATCAAGTATAGGGTTATTTGTTTCTGTTTTGTTGAGGCAAAGCGCCCTTTTTATTTCTAAGGGTAGAATTCATAGCGCAAAAAAGACAGGGACACAGAAAGACGACACCACAAAGCGCTCTGTGGTGTCTGTGGTGTCGTCTTTCTGTGTCTCTGTCTTTTTTGCGCTATGAATTCTACCCTTAAACTGAACCAACAAGCCAAAGTATCTACAATTCTGAATTATATTTCTAGTAGAACGGACCCTTTTGTGTGTTCTGTGGACCTTTCGACTGTCGTTACTATCATTGCTGTCCCGACCAGCCGTGCTAGGACACTGTCGTTTTGTTGCCGGAACAATGTGCTTCCGGATGAAGTGAGGCGTCTGTTCGGTGGGTTTATCTCATCACGAGGTCATGGTGTCAGAGTGTGCAATATTTTAAAGGCTGAGTCGTTTCGACTAGATCGCCTATACAGGGAATATCTCCACCTTTTGGTTCACCAAAGGCCAAACCCATCCACGCAGGGAAGACGCTACGAGAGTGCCATTGGCTTGTCAGCCAAACTACGGACTTCATTTGGCAGCGAAAACTGGACTACCTCAGAAGACAGCTTGATATTAAGCCACGTTCACCTCGGTGTGTTATCCATACGCCGCAAGGACTGGATCTTGCTCAACATGTGAAATCTGTTCTGTCGTTGAGAGTTAAGTTTGCCCTGGAGTCAAAATTGTCTTCAGCGGAGCGGCTCACGTTCGTTCACCAGATTTCTCGTATCATCCCCGAGCAAGAGGCAGGCTGATGCGTTTCTGCAGGCGTCGACACCTTACGGCGATGTAAGTTGCATCCTTCAAGACTTCCGCAAATCGAGCTAAGTCTTACCTAGAACATCATTCATTGTGCCTCCTTCCAGCAGACAAAGAAGGATGATTTGCTGCATTTCCTTCTGGACTCTTTCATAAGAAAGGATGCGAAGCTGTTTCCTCCGCCTTTAACTGCTATCCAAATGTAAAAATTTCAAAGATAAAAGCTGAAGCGAAGAAACTGTGTACTAGGTTGAACCTTGGGTCTGTTCTTAAAGGATCACCGATTGTAAAAAAGACTTCCTTCAGGTATTCTTCAATGCAAAGACCCATAAAACTGATGTTCCGTTCAGAGTTCTTGTATCAGAGAATGGTACATGGCAAAAATCTGCTGTCCTTTTGTTACAAGAAAAACTGAATTTGTTATCCATTCAAGATCCATTCCTTGTCCGAAATTCTGAGCAGGTTATAGATTTTAGCAAGTCACATGCGAAACATGGCCAATCTGTTTTTTCGGTTGACATAAAAGATCTATATTATTCCATTCCATATGAAGCTTTGTTATCTTGTGTTGGAGATTGTATTGACCGGTACGGACCTATTGCCTTTCAAAATGCATCTGGCATCTCGGTAAATGGTTTTCTAGCACTTTTAAAATTTTATCTTAAGTCTACATTCATAGAGTGGGACGAAAAACGAAATCATCAAAAACAAGGCACTTGTATAGGTTCTTGCATAGCACCCATTCTTAGCGACTTGTTTTTAGCCCAGTTCGACAGGTCTTTTGCGGATATAGTAAAAGATACCAATGTCATCAAGATTTTTGGATATGTTGATGATTTTCTTATTGTACTTAACAGAAATACAGAAATGACGGTTCCTTCAAAGATGATGTTCTTAATGTCCGCACTTCGTTTCGTAACCATTTCCGTCCTCTAGAACTAACGTTCGAACTACCTGAAATGGGGGTAATCAAATTCCTAGACATCAACATCATACTGCATCATGATCGGACATGCTGGATGTTCAAACCTCGAGGCAAAAACCATTATTGCCTTTTCATTCAGCACACTCTAAACTCGTAAAATGATCCATTGTTCGCCTTTCTTTAGTTAATTCTCTAATGAAGTCCTGTCCGCACATCATGCATGAAAGTTTTTCTCAGCAGTGCAAGCGGTTGGAGAACGCTGGTTACCCTTCCCATGTTCTGGTCTCTGTAGCGGAAGGCGTTCTAAAAAAATTCTGCCAGAAAAAAACGCAAAAAATTCAAGAGGCTACGCTTAAGAAAGAAAAAGTAGTTGTCATCCCTTACTTTCATCGGCTTTCCCATAATCTTAAAAAATAGCGCAGCGTTCGGGAGCCAGAGCGGTTTTTTCAGCCACTAAAAAGTTACGTTATTTGTGGACGAAAAATTTGACAAAATCCAAAAAAGGCGGTTGGCTGTTTAAAGAAACATAAAAATAAATTTGTTGACTGCATTGAAAATGTCGTTTACCAGGTACCTCTTTCCTGTGGCAAACAGTATGTAGGCCAAACAGGTATCGGGAACATGCGCGTGACGTTAGTGATATGCTTGGGAAAGGTTTGCCAGCCCATTGCCGTGTGTGTCATTGTATACCACTCCTAAAAAAATGTGTGGTCTTGAAAATGCACAAAAACCGCTTAACACGAGAGATAATAGAAGCGGAATAGATTTCCTTGTTGGAATATGATTGTGCGAGTAGCCGTTCAGTAGCTCTGTTGCCAAAGGAGCTTTTATATCTGTCTGATATGCTTTGCTAGCTGTGGTTTGATAGTAATTGTATGATAAGTCAGTACGTAAAAACCAGCCGTCTTTTACGAAAGAGATCATTGTTGGAAGTAAACAGCGCTCTGTGGTGTCGTCTTTCTGTGTCTTTGTCTTTTTTGCGCTATGAATTCTACCCTTAAAATGAACCAACAAGCCCAAGTATCTACCCTTCTTTTTATTTCTGCTTCATGCTTTCTGTTCTTAAGTTTTGCTATAAGCTTCTCACAATTCTCAGATTCGTTTTATTATTAAAATACGCATGTTCAGGCATTTTTTCTCACAAATACGCAAGCAGCTTTCCTCAACCTGTAGCTGTTGCTATTGCTATTACAAGGTGACACCTTTGTCCGTCTACCTAAGGGCGGCATTTTCTTCCAATAAAAATGTGCTCCGCAGTTCGGCCATCAATCTGCTTGCATATCTTTCTGGTTTCTCGCTTTCGGCACTCTGATGCTAGCTTTGCTTATTACGTGCGCACTGCAATTATTACTTAAAGATATTGTCGCCGACAAACGTAGGGCGACTCAAAAAAGGCTTTTAATCAGACGCCCAAGAAGACCAGCAGCGCGCATCCGAGCGGAAATGTGGTCTTCCTCGCTCCATCACGAGCCAAGTCATGCCGCTCGGTCGCATGGCGGCATTCGCAGAGTGTAAGGAGTGTGACATTGCCGCCCTACTTTCAAGGGGCATCGCCTCGATACCTTCGCCAAGGGGGAAAAACTGTTTGGAGGCACCGAAAGTGCGAAGCCGCGTGTGGCGTCGGCACGGAATGTGAACCCCGGCAGCGGCTAACGGATGTAATACGGTTTCATGCGCGACACGTGGACGACTTCAAACTTGGGTGGACGAGAAGAGCGGACAACTCCTTGCGGGAACACTTCCTAGTTCGCCTCGATGAGTTGACGTAGCACCTCGTTGATGCCGAAGTAGCTGCGCAGAAGCTTTCCAGAGCGCTCGCGCAACAGTATTGGACTTCATACGCAGACATGCTCTCTAGGTAAGTAAATACCTCCATGTGGCGGAGGTTGTAACGCCAGGCATCACTTTTCTGCTGGTGTCGAATCCAGTGTCTAGCATGGTGGCGAGCGACTACAGCGTCCCAAAAAAATTGGTCAGCGCCCGTGACAGACGGGAGACACAATCCGGGAGCAGCACGGCGTCCAGAATGGTCGGGCCGTCACGGCCATACACCAAACAGAACGAAATGAAGCGGTCGTTTCTTGGAGGGCTATGTTATACGCAAACGTGATGTAAGAAAGTACTTCGTCGCAGTTCGATACTCAGCGTCGACATACATAGACATCATATCTGCAATGGCCAGGTTCAGCCTCTCAGTCAGTTCATTCGTTTGAGGATGCTAAGCAACGGCTTTTCTATGACGGGCGCCACTGAGACGCAGGACTTCATGTGCAAGAGCCGACGTAAACGCGGTTCCCCGGTTAGTTAATACAACCGCGGGGGTTCAGTTGCGAAGCACAATGTAGTGAACGAAGAACTGTGCAATTTCAGCCGTGGTGCCACGGGGAAGACCTTTGGTTTCACAGTAGCGGATGAGGTTGTACGTGGCAACAACAGTATACCTGTTACCCATCGAAGACACTGGGAATGCGCCTATTAAGTGCATGCCGACTTGCTGAAAAGGGATTTGCGGTAGATCAATTGACTTCAGGAGGCCGGCCGGTTTTGTCAGAGGTATCTTCCGTCGTTGACGCTCACGACAGGTTCTAACATAGCGTTGGACAACCTTAGCAAGCCGAGGCCATCTTGTGGCGGAGGTGCCCCAACGTCCTGGAAAAACCGAGGTGGCCAGAACAAAGGTCGTCGTGGCATGCAGCAAGAACTTCCTGACGATGCGCGGTTGGGACAACGAGGAGATACGCAGTTTCAGTCGGGCCGTAGTGTTTCTTGAAGAGGACTTCGTCGCTTAAGCAAAACGAGGAAAGTCCGCGCGAGAAGAGTCGGGGCGGAGACGAAGCGGTTCCTACGAGGTATTCGATTGGAGGCGGCAGATCGCAGTCGGCCCTCTGGTGGTGGGCAAGGTCGGATGTGGTGACAGCGCCGCGGAAAGCAGAATCGTCGTCGGACTCATCCGGTGGGCACGAAAGAGGAGCTCGGGAGAGATGGTCAGCATCTTTATAATTCTGACCCGACTTATACACGATGGTGACGCCGAACTCTTGGAACCCAAGGCTCGACCGTGCAAGCCGCCCCGATGAATCTTTCAGGTTCACAAGCCAACACAAGGAGTGGTGATCGCTGACGACTTGAGACGGGCGGCCGTAGAGGTACGGCCGGAATTTTGTGATTGGCCACACAAAAGCCACGCTTTTTTGCTTGGTGGAATAATTCACTTCAGAACGGGACAAAGTGCGACTGGCGTATGCGATCACGCATTCTACACCGTCTTACCACAGCAGAATCGCCGCACCGAGGCCAGCATTGCTGGCATCTGTGTGCAGTTCCACGTCATCTTCCTGGTCGAAGTTGCCAATAATAGGCGTAGATCGGAGGCAGGCCTTAAGTTCTGTGAAGGTTTTTCCTTATCCTGGTCCCAGAAGAAGGCTTCGGAGTCTTTCGTCAGGCGAGTCAGCGGGTCTGCGAGCTTGGAGAAAATTTGAACGAATCTTCGATAATAGGCTCAAAGCCCCAGAAAATGCCGCAAGCTTCATTTATCTGTTGGCTGGGAAATGCAGCAATGGCGGCGGTATTTTCATACTCGGGCCTAACGCCATGAGCGTTCAGGATGCGGCCAAGAAACTTGAGCTCCCTAAATGAGAAGTGGCAGTATTCAGGCTTTTGAGACAGACGCGTCTTACGAATTGCCTCGAAAACAGCACACAAACGCTTAGGTGATCCTCGAACATCGCGGAGAAAAAGCGAGGTCGTCGAGGTACTCAAGGGAGGGCTGCGACTTCAGGTCAGAGAGCACAGTGTCCATCATGCGTTGAAACGTTGCAGGGGCTGAACACAAGCCGAAAGGAAGCACCTTAATTTCGTGCAATTCGTCAGGAGTAAGGAAGGCGGCCTTTTCTCTTTTACGTTTGTCGACCTTGATTTGCCAATAACCGCTACTCACGAGTAGTGAGGAACAGTAGGTGGCGGGGCGGAGACGGTTTAAGGAGTAGTCAATGCGCGGCAGCGTATAGACATCCTTTGTGTTAACCTTGTTGAGACGACTGCAATCTACGCAGAACCGTAGGCTGCCATCTTTCCTTGCGACGAGAACAACAGGTGAGGCCCAGGTGCTCGCCGGTGGTTGTATGACGTCGTCGTGGAGCATTTCGGCAACTTGGCGGCGGATGGCATCGCGTTCTTTCGACGAAACCCGATAAGGAAGCTTACATAGCGTCCTCTGGTCACTGTCGACGATGATGCGGTGCTTAGTTACTCGCGTCTGGTGAACCTTGGAAGTTGACGAAAAACAGTCGCGGAAGGAGTCAATAAAACTTTCCACGCACCGTTTCTGATTGGTCAGAAGGTCCGTGTTCACGTCGGTCTTAATGGCTGTTTCCGTGTATTGTTCCGCTGTTCCGGGGCCCTTTGTGGATAAGGCACATTGGCCAGCACATTGGAATTGTGAAGTCAGAAAGTGTGCCTTGTTTTTTTAAGTAGTTTTTCATATGCCTCCTCCCATCATCATCGTCCCCCATCGTGACCTTTTTTTATCTCCTCTTCCCGTCCCCCAGAGCAGAGTAGCAGGCCAGATATTTATTTTTCAGGCCAACCTCTCTGCCTTTTCCTATCAATAAACCCTCTCTCTCTCTCTTGGCCAGCACGCTCGCCAAGTTCTTCAAAATGGCCAATCACTGTTTTTCTTTTTCATCAAATGTTAGGGTTGGAAAATAAAGTTGGTCACTAAGAGCTCTGTACACCCGTGAACAAGGTCGACAAGTGCGCGAGCAACGCAAACTTACCGACAAAGTAGCAGCAATATGTTTCCTTCGGCAATGCCCCGGGTACCGAAGCTGGTATCACACTACACCGTCACAAACTTGCTTGCTGTCGGCGGTATAGTTATGTGGTCGTCAGAGGCGCGTAGTGCTGCTCTGCGTGGATCGGGATCAGTATATATCAACGGCTCGCTTTGTCGATAATGTTAGCTGCTAATTCAGGATGATGACCACCCCATATTCATTAAGAAAGTCCATGCCAAGAGTCAGTTATTTTGGAACACTCTTGTAGCACGGCAAAGGAGCCAATGAAAGTGGCACTGCGGATCTATATGCGGCAGATGCAGACACCAATCGGCGTAGCCACATCGCAACCAGCACCAGAACAAGGTTTTAGAACCTACCGAGGGTCGTGACTAGCTGGCTACTCATAACAGAAAAGTCGGCTTGGGTATTCAAGAGTGCGGTTACACAATAGCTGTCGGCGGCAACTAGAATTTCTGCAGCGGAAACTATTCTTTTCCAACTCGTCGGCGAGGTCTTCGGTGACGGCACCGTTGAGGGCGTCGTTGGGGTCGTTGGTGAGGTCGTCAGTGAGGTTGTCGATGTGGGCGTCGGTGGGGTCGCCGATGAAATCGTCTTTGAGGTCAGCGGGCAAGATCTTCGGCGTTCAGGTCGCCTCATCAAATCATCGGATGGAGGCGGTTCACTCGCTGCGGCAGTAGCGGTCCTACCCCCGGAGGATGCCGCCTTCAGTCCTCCCGGCGGTGAGACGTGCCACTGAATTGGCCAGAGGATGATGCGCGACTGGGCGAAGCACCCCGTCTTGGAGACGGCGGCCTACACTGACATGGTGGAAGTATGGAGGTCAGCACGTGATCGGTCGGGTACTATCAAGTCTGCCGCGGTCTTCCACTATACCGTGGTCGAGGTGCGCCCGGCGGAAATCCTCTTAAACCTATCCTCCTGTATGGGCACTTGCGAAGGACATCACCTGGCTGCCCGCAGTCGTAGCATAGTGGCAATTTCATGGATGTGCGCCACACGTCCGCTTTTCGAACAGGGCCTGGGTCACGGAGCTCAGCGGGAAGAAGGTACCACTGGGTTGGTTCAGCAACAGGACGTTATGCATGCGGCGCAGACGCAGGTTGCCTTAGGGCTTCGCTGCAGGTCATGATGTACGGCTCCGGTTGTGGTGTCCGTAGCCATTCGCTGTAGCTCATGACGTACGGCTCTGGCTGAGGTGCCAGTGGTGGCTCGACCGCTCGCCGAATTTCGTCACGGACGGCATCGGCTACAGCGGCAACACTGGCAGGTGGAGCATCTAAGTGGAGGTTGCGCAGTTCTTCGCGGGCCACACTCCGCACAAGCTCCCAAAGCGCCTCGGCTCCGGTGACTGGCAGTGACGTACAGTAGTGCGTGGCCGCAACGCTTTCCTGACGACCGTACTGCGCACTGCGACGACAGCGAAAAGCTGCTCCTTAACATCACGCATGAGGTCGCGCACCTTCATAGCCCCGGGCATTGTAGGGGCTTCCCGATTGAAGCGACATGCCATGTCTTTTATAAACACGGCGACGCTTTCTTTCGTCTGCTGTGACCTAGAGCTAAGGGCGATTTTGGCGTTTTCTTTTCGTGCGTTTGTCCTGAAGGTGCGAAGCAACTAAGGGCGAAACGCTTGCTAGTTGGGAAAAGATGCCTCATGGTTCTCGAACCATGTCTTTGCCGGGTCTTGGAACGTGAAATACACGTTTCGTAGCTTTCAGTAGCTGTCCCACTGGTTAAAAGTGGCCACACGGCCAAAGCTGGGCAACCAGTCCCGACATCCTCGAACCGATCGCCGTGGAAGGATGGTGGCGAGCGATGTGCAAGGACTACAGTCGGTGGGACAGTGCCGGAAGGCTGACCTGTCTGACTGCCAGTAGTGGATCATGGTACGCACCGTCTTCATCAGTGGCTGAAACTCAGGTCTCAAGCCTCGCAGGCGGTGGCTCGCTTTGTGGACTGGTGCTGTTTCCAAGCATCGCGGATGAGTGCAAGAATGGTCCTCGTGGTGAGCGTTCATGGAACGATAAAAAGCGGCTCCACCAAATTGTCGCCGACAAAGGTAGAGCGAACCAAAAGGGGCTTTTTAGTCGAACGGCGAAGTTGTAGTTGTTGCTCTTGTTGTTATTCTCATACTACAGCACATGCCCACTTCGGGGGATTGGCCAAGAATTGGGGGGCACAGAGAGTTTTTCAAGTAAATATTTCCTGGACGAAAATAAAATTAATAGTAAGGAAGGAAGAAGTAAACAAAAGGAACAACGAAATGAAACGAGAAATGCATAATGCAGGCAGGAGATCGAGCCTGATGTTTATAGCCGAGTAGTTAAATGATAATAATAAATGTAAGAATAAAATTATATTGAGAAAATAAAATAAAATTAACAAGGTAGCCGACTTTATTCTATTAAAAAATTTTGAACGGCGGTAAAAACGGACTTCTGGCTGTACCCAAGTATGTGGCTCCAAACGACAATATGACTAGGCTGCTCAAACAAAGGCCTAGCTGTTGTAGTGGTTTCTCTAAAGCCGTCTTCTCATCATGGTGTATTTGCGAAAAGACAACAAAAGATGGTGTATGGTTTCGTGATCACCACAGAATACGGCGCAGTAGACCAGCAGTGCGCACCGGAGCAGAAGCGTCGTCTTCCTCGCTCTGACACGAGCCAAGTCATGCCGTTCGGCTGCATGGCGACGCTAGCAGAATGTGAGCAGTGTGGCAATAATAAATGCGGCCATACTGGCAAATTCGAACGCACCAAGGTATGTGGTATAGAACCGAAGTGTCCAAACCTCTCTCGAAACTCAGGCGCCGACACCAACAAGCTGTATTGTCTTTTTCGCTCAGCCCTCATAGTGAAATTCTGGCTGTCACAATAAGAATCGTCTGAAACTGTGTCATGTCTGATGCTCATGAAAACGCTGACCTCCAACACCAGCAACTTTGCACCCAGAGAATCCAGACAGCCTACTCAATGCATACCTTTCAAGTCCCTTATTCATATTGCGCGAATACCTGAGCGACAGCTGTATCTAGTACTCTCTGTAGGGTGAAAATAGGTGCTTTCTTAGTCCGCGGTCTAAGTAAATCATGATGTAACCAAGATACCATCAATACTGAGCCTCGTACTGAGGAAATACGTCATGCGGGGCTCCTAACCTGCGAAAGAATAATGGATCAAGACTGGCGTCAGTGTTCAACTCAGCTTTTTACTGAGCGTTCAGTGATTGAAAATCAAGTCTCTTTTCTAGTTCCTTGCACCAATACAATTTTACATGATTCTTGCACCAGAGTAGTTTAGAAGCTCCAGCACTGCAATTTCGTTTTGTGTGTCGAAAGCCAAATAGAGGTTCGTGTTAGCTTGCGCGATCAGAACTTCATCAGCTGTCATGTGACTCAGAGTATTTCTTCTGCCACTATTGTGAAGAGACACGCAGCGGTGCTTGTTCGCATTAAGGGAAGTTATTGTTGTCACCCTCGTGATAACGTCTACTGTGAGCAACGCCTTGTTCCTATTATACTTAGTTATAAAACTGCTATAAGGAAGGCCTTTCCCGTTGATAATAAATTAGCTCTGTCCTGCAACAGCTCACCGTACTTTTATCTTTAATATCCGAGCACCCTTATAGACCTTATTTTGTAAAATAAGCTGTGCGCCTGACTCTCTGGCCCCCTGCTATAAACCCTGATATCCTAAGGACCACCAGCTGCCTGTTTTGCTCATTAGGTTAACTGTATGCCTGCTAGTGCGATTTCCTCCTTCTCATTTCAGCTGCGCTACCACGCAGTCGTTCCTGCCTTAGTGTATACTGTCTCTTCCTGCTGCAAAGGTACAGCTGCCGTGTTCATTTCCGTGGCGCAGAAAAAATTCTTCAATTTAATTTTGTGCCGCTTCGCTAGCTGCTAAGGTTCAGTCTCGCAAAGGGAGCTGCGCCTACCTGGTTGTGCCACAAATTTCTAAAACCTGCAGAGGCGTAAAGGAGGAGGAGAAGGAAATGGAGGCTCATGGGCCTCCCTTGGAACCCGTTGGGGTTTGGAATCACCAAACCCCGGCCAATCCCCCACCGTCAGTATGCGCCATCATTTTTAGGCAACAACAACAACCAGGTGGGTCGGAGGCGACCGCCCAGAGGAAACGCCTCTACCATCTAAGTGATGCCAGCAGCCAACCACCGATGAGCACTCGGGGGCCAGTGATGACTCTTCGACGGATGATGAATTTGTGTGAGTCCTCAGCAAGAAGGTTAAGCGAACAATGCGCCAACGTGAAGACTCGTCCTCATCAAGCACGTCGACGATCACCAAGACGCGAGGTTCCCCCGACACCTACCATCTTGTCTGTGCCTCATATGCCGACCGGAAACCTCAACCACCTGAATAGGAAAGCCACGTCTTTGTTCCTTGAAAGCCTCTCCCCTGTGGGGGTTAAAGACGTGAGAGTCAACACCTACAGAAACATTATCGCCACTGATCTTATGGATCGGAGCGCACTGCAGAGTTTGACCGCCATTAACAAACTCGGCGACATCAGTGTGCGCGCCCATGTCCTCCAAGCCAGCGGCACTATATCAGGCGTCATTTACAGTGTAGACATTTTAATTTCAGACGCTGATTTGGCTAATTAAATTAAGCCAGCGTCCAACAGCGTCTCAATAATGGAAGTACAGCGCCTTGGAAGATCTCAGTGCATCAAGCTGACATTCAAAGGCGAAACTATACCGTCGTATGTGAAGGTTGGGCCATTTCTCCACACGCTTCGGCCTTTCGTGCCCAAGCCACTTTTATGCAGAAAATGCATGAGGATCGTACATGTGAGTGGCGTCTGCAGAACACCATCGTGTGAACTAGATACTGTGAGTCACATAGCACCGACGTTTGCCGTGCGACTACCCTGAAGAGTGCCAACTGCCGTAGCCCCCCAAATCCTCCTCGAAAGAGTGTCCCTGCCTAAAGAACGAAGGAGCAGTGCTGAAGGAAATGGCGCGTGACCATTCCACGCACAGACAGGCCGCTGATAAGGTGCGACGACGTCATTCGCGTCGTCGAAGGACTTGACAAAGAAAGCTGTTACTTCTGGTAGAGAGGCTTCTAGCACTGCTGCATCTCAACCTCCTTTTCCACCTGCCGCACTAAATCAAAGGTGCCTGACGATTGGTGAAGCCGGACTTGCTGCTTCTGACGTTACCTGGCCATCACTCCCGACACCCAGTGGTGGCCCAGTAACCAGCACGTCAACTAGGACAGGAAATTCAATGCCATTTCCAAGTTCCGCGCCTACTGTTGATCCGTAGAAAGGCCAAGACCTCGGCCATGGCCAAGAACTACAGGTTATAGCAGTGCTCAAGTCCGTCCTGAGGGCCATGCACATTGTGCTGGCAGGCCTGCGCACGCCAGCAGCACAGAATGCGCTGTTGCGAATGACACTGGCTGCGAGTACTGGACGCACTAACTCCAGTTCTAGCTGCTCGACATTAGCAGGAGCAATGGCTTCCCCAGCACTAATATTTGAAAAGCAGCTGAAGCAAGTCTCTATTTTACAATGGAATGCCCGCGGACTCCAGTCCAGAATTTCATATATTAGGCAATATGTTTGCGTAAATTTCCCAATCCTTGTCATCTATGAACCGACTGTACGAAAGATATTGCGACTGTCAGGCTACGAAGCGTTTGCACCTCCAACGCACCGAGGGAACAGAAAGTTCAGCGTCTTCATTTGGCTTCAACTTACGTATGTGCTTCATCCAGTTTCCCCTAATACCGACAACCAGTACGTTTTCGTAATAGTGAAGTGGCGAAATCTCAAGTTTGCGGTCGTGGGTGCGCATCTGCCACAAGTCAAATTGACGCCACACAATTCAGTGACTTGATGGCGATTACACCCGGCCATTCTGTCATGGACGGCTTTAACGCTCACCACACCATATGGGAAGGCGTTGTAATGATTATTAGGAGACGAAAGGACGTGTCTTTCGCATCTGACCATGACCTTCACTGTCAAAATTACAGCTCCCCAACTGTTATTCGACGGCCAACTTACAGCAGCTGCCCCGACTTGGCTTTCGTTTCTCGATGCCCTATCATCCGCAATATCCGGTGGTTTTCGGATATTGAAACCCGCGGAAGTGACCATATCCCTACATATCTGGTCATTATTAGCATTTCCACATGCAAATCTACCACACGCATGCGACTCGTCCATTGGTCAGTGTTCCAAGCAATTATGGAAGAAGCTTCTAGAGAAGGTTTCTCTATTGATTTGGAAGGGAAAATTAAGGAGGCCATGGAAAACGCGACACGGTTATTAGCCCCAGTTACAAAGTGCAGGAAATTTGATATAGAATTGCAGCGCCTACAATCACTGCGACGGAGGGCAAAGCATTGATACCGACGCACAAAGTCGAGCCTTGACCTCAGAGATGCGAGGCGCATGCAAAAGGAATTTTAGCGCAGAATTCAGGCCCTCCAGGCATAACGTTTGAGGTCATTTTGTGAAACACTTGATCCACGGACACAATTGTCACGCATCTGTAATGTCGTTCGTGGACTGCGATCATCTCCACACCAGCTGCACGCTTTCAAGTCTCTTGCACTCTACCAACGACGTGGCGAGGTCGAGGCAGCTGAGGATTTCTGCGCTAGCATCGCAGGACCATCTACCCTATTGGCAACGCTACATTGCAGTGATGATCCCGCTTCTCGGGATTCTCAGATGGACCTTCCCTTCTCTGTGGAGGAACTTGATGCCGCGCTGCCTTGTTGGAGTCGGTCATCATCGCCGGGACCCGATGGTGTGCGACACCTTGCACTTGAAACGTTGGAAAAGAAGCTTGGCGTGTCATTTTAGAGTATTACAACAAATCATGGAATGAGGGCACAGTTCCAGACGAGTGGAAGTCCAGTCGTCTAGTTCTGCTCTTGAAACCAGGGAACTCGCCATTTGACCTGACATCGTACCGGCCAAATGCTCTGGCTAGCTGCGTTGGCAAAGTGCTGGAAAGGGTGGTACTTACACGTATTGAGCGGTACCTGGAGCGTTACCGTATATATCCGGCTATAGTATCCGGGTTTCGACGTGGACGCTCCTTACTTGACAGCGTGGTCGACCTGGTGTCATCCGTCCAACGCCAAAATATTTGAAGAGGTTGACCGCTGCATTGTTCCTGGATATAAAGGGCGCATACGACAATGTAACTAATCAGGGTATTTTAGACGCTCTGGAGGCTGCCGAGCTTGGTGGCCGCGTATTCTGCTGGATACGTAGTTATTTATCCAACAGATCTCTCTTTGTACACACTGAGGATGGCGCAACATCTTCTCATTTCACTTCCCGTGGAGTACCGCAGGGTGGAGTGCTTAGCCAAGCGCTGTTCAACCTTACACTTCTCAGGCTCTCCGACATGCTACCACAGTAGGCGCAACTCTCAATCTCTGCGCATGACATCTGTATCTCGGCAGCTGAAGTTACGCGCCCACAAGTTCGAGAAACATTCAAAAAGCCGTCAAGTATTCTTGTGTCCATTTGAGAGGCTTTCAGATTTCAACCGAAAAGTGCTCCCTTTCTGCCTTTACACGCAAGAGCATGTCTCTATATACCGTATGCATAAATGGCACAGCAATACCCTACGCAAAGAACCATCGGTTTCTGAGGGTAATCATCGACTGAAATCTGTCATGAACCCCCATATTTCATACATTAAAAGAGACTAACAGTGATTTGTCACGTTCTCGCCTTTATTAGAAGAAAGTCGTGGTAAACGTCAGTGGAGTCGATGATACAGCTCTATAACGCATTATTCATTGGATTTCTTCGCTACAGCATCCCACAGTTGGAAACATTCGAAAAACATACATACGAAATATGCAAAGCATTCAAGCTCAAGCTCTCCGGACTTTCCTAGGATATCCGCAATGTCCCTCTACAGCCGCATCTGTATTCATCGCCCGGGAGCATCCAGTCTCTACCTACCTAACAGTTGACGCACTGAGGGCACATTTTCGACACATATCCCGGGTTCCCTCTAACAACCTTGCCAGTCTACTTATTACCAGGCCACGCACCTCGTTTACAAACGCCATTGATGCACATTGCGCCATTCTGCCGTCCCAGTTTACACCCGCCTCTAGACCGTCCTCGCACTATGGAGCCTGCACAATCCCCGCGTGGTTCTTTGATTACCTGGAAGCAAGAACAAGATTCATTTATCAATGAAAGAACTAAAAAAAGTCACTCCTGATTATTTCCATGAGCACCATGCAAACCGGGTGCTCGTCTACACCGACGGCTCAGTGAACTCTACCAGTTCTTCGGGCTCCGTGGTCATCCCCGCAATGACTACGGAATTTGGAGTTAGGACAGCTCACCAGACTTCTTCGACGGGTTCAGAACTCAGTGCGCTTCGTGTCGCCACTGAACAAATCCATCAGCAGCGCCCTCTGCAGTTTCTATTTTCAGCGATTCAAAAGCTGCGCTCTAAGGCTTACAATCTTCTCTTCGCCGTGGAGTTCTGAAACAGCTGGTCGCGGAAATCCGACAAATACATCACTCTGCCATTAATGCAGGCCCGGCATTATCTAGCAATGGCTACCGGGGCCCAGCGGCATAGCAGGCAATCACCACGCGGATGAGGTCGCGCGAACTGCTCGCCACGACGGCGGTTTTGTGTCGATCCCGTTTTCGAGATCAGACGCAGCAGTCAGGTTTCGCGTTCTTGCGCGACATCACGCTTGTCGCGTGGAATTCCGGCCAACTTTCCAATTCACGTTTAAAAGCCTTGGACCCATATCTGAAGCTCCGGCTTCCATCCGGCCTACCACGATGTGAAGAAAGCTTGCTGTGTTGCCTGTGACTTGGTGTAGTTTTCACCAACCATTACTGGTTCTTAATTAGTATGACTGATAGCCCTGCATGTGCCATCTGCGGGTATGACAAGGCTATATCCCACATTTTTTGGGACTGCCTTGCCTACAGCGCCGAAAGGCAGTTGGTCTGCTGTGCGCTGGAGCGTCTAGATTCACGCTCACTGAAAAAATGAAGATTCTCGGCCACTGATCGCGGCTACAATCGGTGATAAAAGCCTCAAAAGCACTGCTCCGTTTCTTACGAACTTCTGGCCGCAACGATAGGTTGTGACGTTTACGAACGCTGATTTTCATAGTGACTTTCCTTTCGCTTTCATTTTTACCCCCCACCCTTCGTGTTGTCTGCCTTAGTCTGTGTCCTTGTGTTTTTTGCGCTTTTACGTTCAGAATGGAAAACCAACTCGCCCAAATGCAGCCATTATAGGGCAGCAAACCGATTATTCTTCCGGTTAATCTCCATGCCTTCCCTCTTCTTCTTCCTTGCTTTGCAATGCATTTAGTCGATATGTCCACTACCGCAGAGTGCTAGAGAAGACATTAGGCTGTTTGTGACAGTATTATGCTCATGATGATATTACAGTCCGCTGCGGGTCTCTGGAGGGCCGCTATCTCCGGTGGCATCTTCCCTTTGCGGGACACCGGAGGCTCTTAACCAAGAGACTGTGTGGCACCGGGAATCGTCGGGTGTCGGGGTCGAAGGTAATTAGGGGTCCGAATGCCGACAGCCTGGCCGTCATGTTTATTCGCACGCCGACAAGCATTCAACTGGTCAAGCTCACCCGGCGCGAGTTACAGGGATGCCGGCAGGAGTGGAAAAGACCCAAGCCAACGGGAGGTCAGGGGAAGACGAAAAATGCCGCAGGCGCCGGGACACAGAAAGGGGCGAGGGAGACACTCCAGTCTACAGTGTAAAGAGGGATCGCCCGAATGGACAGGGGAAAAAATAAAGGAGGGCAGTAAGGAGACGAGCAAATCCCGAGACGTCACCACTGGGCAGTCGGTCTTCCAGCGCACCAAGCGCCCAAGCCATCTGGTAGAAGCCGAGCCTGAGCGCACGAAAACGTCAACTCCGAATCTTCTCTGTCCTTCCTGACGAAGTCTCCTGCGACAACGCAGCTGCATGTAAGCATGGGCATCCCAGCCTCCGAATCATGTGCTCTATAACATGCAATTCCTGATTATACCGATTTTTCTCCAACTGAGTCTAGCGGTGTCTCTGCTTCTTTGTATGGACCCGTGCTGTGTGAGCGGTCGTCACATTGCTACTTTAATAAACTTCCCAACCCATGCTGCACTGAAGGACAGCTGTCGACGATGATGAGTTACGGAGCGCATCTAATCGTGTGGCGTACCTGACCTGACAAGCTTTACCGCCACTAATTTGGAATCCGCCAAGAAATTGGCCACGGCTGGCGCCACGGAATGACACAGTGCGGTTGATGTGACTCAGCCGGACAAGGTGATATAATATGAAGCTGGTTAGCGTCGCCGCCGCGGCCAGAGAAGCCGTGTTTTGATTAGCCGTTTGCTTTCGTACGTGCTCCTCCTTTCGTCACAATCACGCGACGGCCAACTGAAATGGATTGTTACAAAATACGGAACCTGTTTTTACTTGTAGTGCTGAAAAAAGTCGATAATAAATTTTCCGAAGACACGAAGGAAATAAAATATTTCCATCCGCCGTTAAGTATTTTACAGCGAAATGTGTCCATTGAACGCTTGTTTTTTATAATAGGATTGTGGCATCATTTATCAGATCGAACTTCTTCTGCACGGTCATTGAACCTCTGTGCAAGAATGCAGTGCACATGCTCTGGATCAAAAACTTGATATCTCTTCAGCAATAGCCGGACATACCTCCTGTTTTTCGCTGGAAACGAGGTTCTATCAAAGAATGCTCCCGTCCGTATTGTGCGAAGGCATTGTCCCCCATGAAGTGGGGCTTCGAATGACGCACTTTCTCAACTCCAAAAAATGAAAAACTCTGCAGGCGTTTTCCTCAAAAATGCGAAGAGCACAATGCCCTCCCTGGTGTGCAAAAATAATTGTTTTGCCAGCGCATGCGCGCCTAATTTTTATTTTGTTCAAGCTTCTTTTTTCCTGCGCTTTATAATGATCTTTTTGTACGCGTTTCTTTTTCGACTTCACAGCGCAGTCCTTGTTTCGCGTGGCTATAATTGCGTAAATAACTAGCTGTAGCATATTGCACTATCATACAGAGAGTTCCAAAGCTTCTTTCGCCTCATGAAGCATATACTCAGAAAACCCTGCTTCTTGGGCAAAATGGATTAAGGAAACACTGTATTCTGTGAAACGAATTCAATGCTCGGAAGCCACGCGGTCTAGCGGCATTAAGATGTCAGAAACATTTCTTGGCCCGCTATACCAACCAAAAAGGTATACTTAACGTTTCATCCTTTTTTTGAATGGTTTTTATGTCCAATTGTGACTTTTTCGTCGACTTTGGTAACGCCTATATTTGTGATGAAGAAACAACAAATCAATCTCCCTCATGCAATATACATCTGCTAGCAGTAGGAGTAAGAACAACAGTTAAAAAGGTAACTTCAATATTGGTTCATCATTCTACTACTCAGTGGCAGTTTACGAATTTCCCTCAAGAGGAAAGTGTACAACAGCTGTATCTTACCGGCACTCACCTACGGGGCAGAAACGTGGAGGCTAACGAAAAGAGTTCAGCTTAAGCTAAGGACCACGCAGCGAGCCATGGAAAGAAAAATGATAGGTGTAACGTTAAGAAACCGGAAGCGGGCAGAGTGGGTGAGGGAACAAACACGCGTTAATGACATCCTAGTCGATATCAAGAGAAAGAAATGGGCTTGGGCAGGGCATTTAATGCGAAGGCAAGGTAACGCTGGTCCTTAGGGGTAACGGAGTGGAGTCCAAGAGAAAGTAAGCGGAGCAGGGGGCGGCAGAAGGTTAGGTGGGCGGATGAGATTAAGAAGTTTGCAGGCAAAGGGTGGATGCAGCTGGCAAAGGACAGGGTTAATTAGAGAGACATTTGTGAGGCCTTTGCCCTGCAGTGGAAGTAGTAAGGCTGATGATGATGATGATGATGATGACTCAGCGCGACCTATCTGTACTCTGATGCACTGAAAAGCTGGTAATTCCATGCCGAATAAAGTCCCCTAATGAATCTAAAATCTTATTAAAGCGAGAGCTCTACTCCTCGGTCTACAACTTCCTGTTTCGATGTGCATGAGACAATGACCCTCAAAGCCTCTGAACCTAAAACCGAACTTAACTGCGTGGTGTTATATCCCAAGCTGTGGAAATATGACAACGCGATCATATGTGGGTCACCTGACCTTGACCTTCGATCTTGACATTTGATTTGAGACAGTGGGCACCCCGTCGGCAATGGCCTTCATTGCCTCACAAGGTCAAGGTGAAATTAACTGCATGGTCGTATGGTCCAACATATGGTTGTATGACTACGTAATGATACGACTATGACCATTGGGTACCTGATTTTGACATTTGACTTCAGACAGTGGAGACCATGCTTAAAAAGCTTTCTCTCGTATAACTAGGTTCAAGCCACGTTAGAACCCCAGTCATTTTTAGAAATTTCAGATAATATTAAGTGAAGCACCTGGTATAACCCTTCACAATTTGGCTATTGCTTATTCAAAACTCCTACGTCGGTAATCAGGCCAGCCTTTGTATATACCTGAACTTATGATATCTTTAAAGCGATCCCATCGAATTTTTCTCTTGGGATCCTCGTCTCCATCCGGATATGGCTGAAAAGCAATGAGGCGGGTCCCTGTGAAAATCTCGCGCTCTTTACCGGCATGCAATATTTTTCTGTGCATTTATAATCACATACTTCTTCTTCGGCGAAGCTATTGTAGAGTAGAACGAGGTTAAGTAAGTAGCGAATATGTATATTATATCACGAGCACAGACAGAAATAACAGAACACGAATAAAAGGCGTTGGTTCTAAAAAGTTATCAAAAGGCACAGAATGAATATTTTCATGAAGTCGATTGAAAAGCGCTATCGATACGGCCGAATTGTCAACCAGGTTGCACGCGCAGCAAGCTACACGGTTTATTATGTTTATGTTATTAATATGCCAAACACATTAGCCATGTTCACAGAACGATAAATGCAGTGCGCCTTAAGTTGCCTAAATTCTGCAGTACGATGCTTTGTTTTGTTCTTCAAACTTATTCAAATAAAAACTCTTTTCATTATAAACGGCACACGCATTACATATTGTCAATTTTTGTCAATTAAAAGTCTAAATTCGTTTAAAAGTTTTAAAAATGTACTTTTACAACTTAGATTGATGATGAACTTTTCTTCCGCAAGAGCAGATTTGGCCAAAGAGCGCCTTAACACGAGCTATTTCATATACACAAGGCGGGATCAAAGACCCAAGTTTTTTAAAGCATTTCACCCCAAAAGAAGGCGAGCACCAGGCCAGGAAAAGCTTGTTAATATTGTTCTTCAGGTGGGTATTCGGCACTGGTAAGAATCGAACCCCACATGATGCTTAAACCTCTAGGCCAATTCGATAATTTGAAGTGACGGTATAAAAGGAAGTGTCATATATTGAATACCGCTTCTAAGAGAACGCTAATTCAGGGGTTTCTCTGCGTTTTCCAAAGGAATGAAGCAACCCGTTGTTCATTAGATTAAAAAATTGGTAATAAGCGTTTTAATTATATCTCTTTGATTTTCTTAAACTTTCTTACGCTTATTATAACACAAAGCCCTTTTATGTTTTTCATAAACTTGGAAATCTATCAACGACACGTAAAAGCTCTAAAAAGTATTGTAAAATATTGTAAATAATTTTTCAAGTATCTCATTTACGAGAAAGCCTTAGCAGCCACATTACACGAAAGTCCGTCAGCAACAGTCGTTGCGGCCGAGAGATGTTCCCAAAAAGAGCGTCGAAAAAGCCATTGTCTAGCCGCTGAAGCGGCGATTGCGACGACGTGCTGCAACTGTCGTTTGTCCGGTTTCCGGCAACTGGCTCCCACTCAACCGGTGTGTGCGTGTGTGTGTGTGTGTGTGTGTGTGTGTGTGTGTGTGTGTGTGTGTGTGTGTGTGTGTGTGTGTGTGTGTGTGTGTGTGTGTGTGTGTGTGTGTGTGTGTGTGTGTCGTGCGTGCGTGCGTGTGTGTGTGTGTGTGTGTGTGTGTGTGTGTGTGTGTGTGTGTGTGTGTGTGTGCGTGCGTGCGTGCGTGTGTGTGTGTGTGTGTGTGCGCGCGCGTGCGTGCGTGCGTGCGTGTGCGTGCGTGTGATTGTGTGTGTGTGTGTGTGTGCGCGCGCGTGCGTGCGTGCGTGCGTGTGCGTGCGAGTGATTGTGTGTGTGTGTGTGTGAGAGAGAGAGAGAGAGAGGAGATACAGAGACACCCCATAGTACCCACATTGCTCACGGAGAGCAACCTCGATCGCAAAAGTTCAACCGGTGGCAGCACCTGAGGCCCAAGGACATCATCATCATCAACCTGACTACGCCCACTGCAAGGAAAAGGCCTCTCCCATGTCCCTCCGATTAACCCTGCCTTTTGTCAGCTGCGGCCAGTGCATCAACGAAAACCTTATATTATCAGCCCACCTAATCTTCTGCCATCCCATGCTACGCTTACCTTTTCATGGAAACCAATTCGTTGCCCTCGACGACCAGCGGTTATCTTGCGTTCGGATTTCTTGCCCTGATCAACCCATTTCTTCCTCTTCACTTCGACTAGGATTTCATTATTCGTGTTTGATCGCTGAGACACTCTGCCCTTTTCCTATAACTTAACGTTACACCTATCATTTTTCTTTCTATAGCTCGCTTCGCTGTCCTTAAGTTTAACCTTTTGCGTTAGCCTCCACGATTCTGCCCCATAGGTGAGCATGGGTAAGATACTGCTTTTATATACAGGTTCACTGTAACTAAGCGCAAATGACCATGGACTAGAGAAAGAAAAGCACACTACACACACTGGCTCACCACTAAAGGCTTTGTTTGCTAAAGCCTTCGTATATAAAGGAACACTCAATGGCATAAAAGTGATCACACTGATTAAAAAAACAATAAAAACCAAACATTCTCAAGTAAGGCAATATTCCTATCGCTGACAACAATCGATGTGTTGCTGATGCACCTCTTCTGTCCCTCTGTGATATGGAAAGCCTCAACCACTTCCCGAGTTTTCTGTGCCTTGTGGGTGTAAAGTACATCCACATATAGCAATGGACGTATCGCAACAATGCAGCAGTGTTGCAACAGCAAGACATTGGTTGTTCGAAGCAATAGGAAGATTGCGTTCCGTGACAATGCTTGAAGATCGCGCGCATCTCTGTTTTGGTTTTCATTGTTGTTTTATCTGAGCCATCACTTCTTGTGCCCTTGAGTGTTCATTTACTTACGATGGTTTTAGCAAATAAAGCCTTTAGTTGTTAGTCAGCGTTTTTTCTGTCTCTTTCTTTCTGTGCTTCCTCCTCTTTTACGCTGTTTTACAATTAACCTGATCCAAAGGCCGAACTCAACATTTTCTCACCTGGAAGATGTTTTTCTTTTGAAGAATACTGGTAAACTCCCATCCATTATCTGAGACATCCTGCCGAATGCACTCCATCCAATTCTTATTCTTCTAGTTATTTCGCTGTCATTATTCCGATCTTCAGTCACTACCGGACCTATATAGACGTATTCTCTTATCATGTACAGCATCTCGCTACCAATTGTAAACTCTATTCTCTTCCGAGAGTCGTGTAGCCCACCGTAAGCAATATCTATATCAGTTTTTACAATTTCTAAAATGCGGTTCCATAGAGATTTTAGAATGTATGTTCAGAGTGGCGGCGTTTTAAAGGGTCCCTGAAAGAGGCTTGTGAGGTTGTCTATAAAATGCTCGCATTGTGTAAAGCACAGGCCAAAGAGCATTCATGCCACGTACAAGACCTCAAAACCGTGTCGATAATTTACAATACAATTTTTAATACTCCCGCATCCGTGCCTAGCGGTGAGCTGCAGTGCTGGGATTTCGCCCGAATCCGCGCTATTTACGTGTTCATCCGCGCTCGTTACTACATATTGCGCTCGTTACGTCAGCAGCAGACTGCTAGAATTGGTTCGCGCTCGTCGGCAGCCGGCGGAGGGGGCGAGTTCGAGTGGCCGGCGGAGGAGCGCCGACATTTTCAGCATCCAAAAAGTGACGAGAGGAAAAGGCGCGAAGACGTGGAAATTCAAATTTTGACTACAGATAACTCAGCTTACACAAAATGTATCTAAAATTATTTTACTGGAGGATATTTGTGACGCGGCGTACTTTAGCACCCTAGGCACATCGCATCTTTGTATAACCCTTTCCCAGCCCCCTTAATGCCAA
The DNA here is from genome assembly GCA_030143305.2 of Amblyomma americanum. Lineage (NCBI taxonomy): Eukaryota > Metazoa > Arthropoda > Arachnida > Ixodida > Ixodidae > Amblyomma > Amblyomma americanum. The sequence continues at coordinate 15,844 of JARKHS020003778.1, read as the reverse complement.
AAATATCGAAGTATCGCTTTTTGGTGTCTATGCACCGTTTTTTTAACCAAGTGTGGATCTAAATGGGCTTATTCCTTAAAGGTTTCGAAAAGCATCCCTTTTCAAGGATAAAGCGGGACGACTCAAACGCTGAAGCGTTGGTCATGAAAACTACCGATGAAGACGCACCTCCAAAGAAGCGCGGCCGACTGAGCCATGAAGCTGAAGGCCCACATGTGATATCAAAGAATGGAGCTGCCGACAAACTGTGTGCTATTATTGGTTCTTAAAGTCAGGGGTGTGTCGAGGGTCTGATGTTGATGAATCTGTGACACCTCGTAGTATAGAATGTAGAGAATGCATGAATCTCAAGCAAGCGGCCATTTTTTTTTATTCTTCTTGTTAGTGGGCTCGGAACCGTATTGTGTCGTTTCTGCATGGTTTCTCTATTGTTTTGAAAATTTCGCTGTGGCTTTTGCAAAAATTATTAAAATGCTTTCTAAACCCCGAGACGCAGAAAAATACAAAGTCGGCAGGACTGCACCAGGCGCGGATGAAAGGGAAACCCATGCCCTCCCACCACAAGTCAGTCCAGAGCTGGCCGCTCAGCTCCAAGGCTACACAACATCAACGATGGGAACACCTGTAGAGCGTGGGCATTGTTTCGTTCTGGACTTTGACATAAAGTGAACGAACAATGACCTTTAAGAATGATTTCTCCCCATGTTATAATACATCTGTAAACCGGCTGCAAGCCGGTTTCTCTCTCTTTCTCTCCACTTGTGCTCAAATCACTAGAGACCCCCTTGGATGGAGCCACACTTTAAGCACGGCCATTGATGGATGCAACCATTGGCCCCAACTTCTGAACGCACCAAATATACTACGGTCGAGACGTGGAAGCTACACATTCAAGAGCCGCGTTCGTTGCCGGAAATTCAGAATTTTATTGCTCCTGTCGTCACAGAATCAGCACTTTTATCTCTCTCATCAGTTCTAAACTAAAGATCAAATCTCTAAAGCGTTATTCTCACAGCGAAACATTTATACACATATAACGCTCAGTTAGAAAACGCAAGAAAATGTTGCGGCGCTTACAGGATCATGTAGCACCTTGGAGCCGCTGTGCCCACATATATGAAAACGAATAAAATGTGCTAGATTGTGAAAATTCTCGCAGAATTTTTACATTTCACTTCTGCTACGCCTACTGATCGTGATTTATGGAAAAAAAATATTTTCCTGCCAGCAGGTCTAACTAGCGCCTGAAGGGGACATAAATAATTTAATTTCAATTTCAGTAGCACGCTTAGCAAGTAAGCAGTTTTCGGTTTGTTACCCATTCCTTTTGCGTCCCAGTCCCTTAAAGCGGCTCTGAGACAAGTACCAATGAGAGCACATCAATTCCCTCATTCACTGCATTCTGCTGTCATGAGCATCTTAGCCACATAATAGACTTCTACACGCAGCAGAAAACCCACATTCACGAGCGAAAGTTGGCGAGCCTTTTCCGGCAAGTTTTTTGTGCTCGCACTCTTCTCCGTCACTCACACTTGCGTATGCAAGTTGACAGGTGGCTATTGGGTAGATTGTTTAGACATGAGGCAGCTACCTTGTGCGTGACCAGTAAGCTGTGTAACTCCGGCTGGTCAGGAAGCTCACCCACGGAGGTGGGGCCGGCGGAGAGGAGCGTCAACCTTCCAGCTTTTTAATAGTGACAACAGTACAGGAAAAAGTGGACACGTTGAAGTTCAAATTCTTATTACAGGTAGCTCAGCTTCGGCAAAGCGAATTAAAGAAATCTTGCTGGAAAATATTCCTGAATTGGCGCTCTTTACCATCCCAGGCATACAGAACATTTATTAGCTCTACTTTGAGAGCACATTTAAAATATCCTTATATCCTATTATCTGCAGTTCCATTTTATCGCGACTGCGTTAAAATGTCGGCGTAGCCTTTGTGAGCGAAAAATGATAGTCATGGCTGCGGCTAGGATTTCCCCAGAAAGCAACATATGAGGCAGGTGGGCAAACTAGGTAACGTGACCTTGGGGCATCGTCACAACCTGCCCACTAGAGAATGAACATACTGCCTACTGTAGAAGGTTGCAGAAAAAATCATGATTCGTTGGTCGGGAACAGAAACCTGGTTCGTTAAAGGCCCCTCGCTGGAAGCAGCTGCCATCGCAGGGCAGTGGCGCATCGCTCAACCGCTGCACCACTGCGCCAGAAGGGTGTGATTACACCCAGAGATCAATGAATGTAAAGAACGACCTTACGCCTAAATCGAAATTAACCCATTACGATATTTCGTCAAAATATTAAGCGGAGCTTTAGTGTCTCCCTCAATTTAGAGCTATTTTATTTTCAGCAATGCGCTAATATTTTGCTTAGCCATGCAACTGTTTTATTCTTAATTTGCTAAAGATCGTCGCGTTAAAGTGGCGTGAGATGCAACGCTTTATTTTTGATTCTTTTTAATAAGAGTCACCATAATAAAACAAAAATGCACACCAGAGCCCCTGAGATTGTTTACTGAACAAAGATAAGCTAATACTCTTATTAAACGGCATTTACTAAGGCTTACCATTGGGGCTAGCCCTATGTTGGCGACATAATGCAAGAGACAGCCCACGTTTACAGCCGCTACACACTCTCAAGCCTTTCCCACCCTTTCGGCAGCACCGCATCTCTTGCAGCAATAGGCGTGTCCCCAATCCTTTTGTCCATCCAATTTTTTTTTTTGACCATTTGCTTAGTGGGAACACGAAGAGATGATGCGCCTCCAGAATAATTAGGGAGACTCGCGTATTGGTTGTGAGATTCGGAAGCATAATTCCTGGGCACAACTATGGACAAGAAGTCCGCATTGAAGGCAAGTTGTCAATTTGGCTACATCCCAATGCGTTGGGATTAACATGCTCCAAATACCATTACCGGCAGGGCTGCGTTGAGATCGCACGCAGCGTTAACTTCTCTGTACGGCTTATTATTTTTCATTCTTTTTAGGTTGCCCCAGCCTAACGAATGTACATTCCGGACCCGGCAGCTTCCTCTGCTCAGAAGTCGCATTGTTCCCCAGAATGCAGTATATTTCCATGATGTTTTTCAGGCATCCATTGTGGTAGAAAGATCACAGGTGGCGCCATCGAAGCTAACCGTTTCGTTGCTACAAGAACTTAATGCCTAAGAGGATGCACTCCTCTTTTTCATTTTAGGTGTCGCTTAATAGAGTGTCGAGATGGTCGGTCATGACATTTCGTTTTGATAACTGTGTAACAAACCGCTCTCTTTTAAGTGCGCTTTCTACCGCACCGTCTTGTAGCATATCCTTCAAACTATTCTTTACTCCCTTAGGCTAGCAGAGAACTGATGCGCACTTCTTGCCTCAAATTTTCATCCCTAGAAGCTGCTGATTTTAAGAACATTGAAAGTGGAAAATTTACTATATCGGCAAACTTTCCTTCCAGTTGTTACATATATTTGTTTCGCTTGTTTCTGCACCTTCAAGCCTCGGAGGCATACATAATGAAACATAGGAGCATACATAAATAAACAAATAAGTTTGAAGATGACGCTGCACCAAGTAGATTGACTTTTAAACAAGAATAATTTGAGTTCGAAAGCTTGCAGCCAGTCGTATCACCAGTGCAAGCTCCTTACAAATAAAAAAAAAACAAGCCACCGCCTTAAAATATTACACTGAATGAGTAAAACTGTAAAATTAATTGGAATAAAACTTTATTTTAGAAAATAATTATTTTCATCTATACGAGAACTATGAGAACGACCAAAAACTGAAATTACCATTTATTCTTGTGTGTATCCGCGCACACGGCCAATGACCACGGCAGACGCAGGACGCAGATAGCACTCACCAGACGGAGTGCTATTAAAGCCGATATCCTGTCGCAACAAAGCCGGCTAATCTATATGGCACACCTTCTATCAATCCTCACACTCTCCAGGCACCATGATGCATCGAACTTCATGGCGTGAATCGCTAACCAGCGCCTGCCTCATGGCAGCGGGGTACTTCCTGGCCGCTGCTGGCAGGTGCAGGAAAGGCAAGACATCTGCACACAGCAAGGAAAGAGAAAGTATATATCAAGAATGCTCGAGCAACAACGTATTTGATATTTCGAAAATTGAATGAACTCAAACATCTATTTTTCTTTAGATAAGGATTACGTAATCGCCTAAAGCTGCTCCAAGCGCCAGCTTGACGAGCGGCTGCTCCTACATGCATGACAACAGCTCGCATCACGTCAAACATAGAGTATCAGTCAGTTTTTTAAGAAAATTGCACCAAAGCACGGAGTTGATATGTTGTCCACAGATAATGAAGGACACAACTGGTTTAGTAGTGTAAAATTACCGACAAATAATACAAATTAACTCTACACTAAAGAACAGCGAGCAGTGACAGCAGATATGCAAGGAAAAGCAAGAACATATAAACATAATAGAAAAATTGAAACTCTCAGGAATTTCGCGCCTTCTTAGCACATGAGTGAACGGTGCACAGGGGAAGAATTCAAAAGAAAAAAATATTGCAGTATCGCAAAAATTACATGATAGAAATAAATGTTCAATCCTTCCCTAGAAAGGAAACAAACACCTATTTAATGCTTACAAAACTCAGTTAGCCTCACTGAAGTTTGCAACTTAATGATTGCAAGGCACAACAATTTTTGGGTGTCGGACTGTACCGCTTCTTATAACGAGTGGGGTCCGCATTAAGGTTGAGGCTTAATTGGCAGAGTTCTGCATAAAATAAATCATTGTTGTTAATACCTGCACAGTAGGTCTGAAATAATTGGTATTGGAGTAAATTGCTTGCTTTAAATATTTTACATTTATTAAATAGTTCATAGGTATGTGAAGTAATATGGCGCATTAATAATGACACTCACCACTTTCCTTTGTAAACTTACTAATTTTTCAATGCCTGTTCTTTCGTTGTTCCCCAAATCAAATTAAATTAGGCCCGGTGTGGAAAACAAGGGGTTACAAATGAACATGACCATTCCCGCTTACTGTATTTGAAAACTCGACATCAGTTACATCAAATTTAGTGACTTTACATTTCCAATGCTCATATTGAAGTTAGCAGCTTCTGGGACTGAGAATTTGAGGCCAGAAGTGCGCTTCAGTTATCGGCAAGCCTAAAGAAATAAAAAAAAATAGTTCTGAAGGAAATGATACAAGACGGTGCGGTGCACACCGCACTTAAGAGAGAGCGGTCTGTTCCATCATTATCAAAACGAAATGTCATGACCGACCATCTCGACACTCTATTTAGCGACACCTAAAATGAAAAAAAAGAATGCGTCCAATTAGGCGGCAAGTTCTTGTAGGGACCAAACGTTAGCTTTGACGGCGCCTCCTGTGACCTTTTTACAACAATGGCAGCATGAAGAACAGCTTGGAAATATATGGTATTCCGGATATCAATACGACTTGTGAACAGCCTAAGCTGCCGAGTCCGGAAAATATACAGAAGTTACAGCTGTCTGCTGTCTCTATGCTGACCCGGCGGTAAAGGTATTTGGAGCATGTTAAACCCAACGCAATGGGATGTAACCAAATTGGCAACTTGCCTTCAATGCAGACTTCTTGTCCTTAGTTGTGCCCAGGAATTATGCTTCCGAATAAGACAACCAATCCGCGAATATCCCTAATTATTCTGGAGGCACTTCATCTCTGCCTGATGCCACCAAGCAAATGGTCCAAAAACAATTGGCTGGACAAAAGTATTGGGGTTACGCGCATTGCTACGAGAGCTGCAGGGCTGCTGAAGGGGTGGGAAAGGCTTGGCAGTGTGTAGTGAGTATGGCGTGGGCTGTCTCTTGCATTATGTTGCCAACATAGCGCTAGCACCAATGGTAAGCCTTATTTAATGCCGCTTAATAAGAGTGCTAGCTTTTCTTATTTGAGTATAGAATCTTAGGGGCTGTTCTGTGATTTGTTTTACTGTGGTAAGGCTTATTAAAAAGAACTGAAAATAAAGCGTCCCTGCCCACGCCACTTTATTATAAAGAGCTATAGCCAATTAAGAATAAAACAGGCGCATGGTTAAACGAAAAATTTGCTCCTTCCAGAAAATAAAAAATCGCTGAAAATTGAAGGAGACAATTAAGCTCCACCTGAAGGCTTTGACGCGATAGCGTAACGGTTTAGTTTTCGTGTATGCTTAAGGTCATTCTCTAGTTTCTCTAGTTTATATTCACAGATTTCTTGGAGTCGTCACACCCCTCCTGCCACAAAAGCCATGTTTTTACTAAAAAATAAAGCAGAATTACTTACTCTTTCCTGAAACGTCTGGTATATATGCACGCAATTGCACAGCTTTTCACAAAGAAGGCCTCAAAATAACAGGCAAGCAAGCGGGCAGGCAGGCAGGCAGGGACCAAAACAAAAATAAGGAGCGAAAGAAGTGATATCTTCGATAAGCAGTGGGGAGCAGGGCTGAGAATACATTATCATACCCAAGGATTATGCACAACACCAATTTTGACCTGGAAACCGTTTATGAACGCATTTTTTAGGTAATGTAAGGTTTCACTACAAAATTCAATATATCCGCAGATTATTCAACGACAGTCTTGTATTTTTTTCTATGCACGTTTTTGATATCGTTAAATGAGCTCCCCATTGATTTTCTATGGCAGTCTTAACTTTTAAATGCGATCGATCGAGCCCCCACATTGCTACCTGCTAGTGCCGCGGATGGCATTTGGGAAAGTGGAGAAAGGATAGCTGATGAAAATGAGAAGGGAAGGCGGCTGTCTTGAAAACAATACGAAGGTGGGCGGGGGGTTAATGTGGAAGTGGAGGCTGAGGAGGAAAGTCACGTGATAAGGGTATCCATATATCAGAGCGGCGCCCGTGCCGGATGCCACACTTTTAATGAACTGGTTGCGTGCAAGATTCCCTTGACTGTTAAACGGCGCGAAGCAGTGCTTGCGCGCGGGTCTGATGGAAGCCGGACCTTCAGCGAGCTGCGTACAAAGCGTGGAAGACGTGGGTCGCTCTTGTGAGCCAAGCAGAATTTCCATTGGAGAGTCCATCCGTGACACACAGAAGATCCTGCTCTCCAGTAGAAAACAAGTAGAAGCATGCAAGCAAGATGAACAAAATGACTAATTGTTCACAAAGATTAACGTAAAAAACTGAATGTGATTTGTCGTGTCAAGACAAGAAAAATGAAAGTCTAATGATATGGTTCTCTCTATGATCAGCGCACCGATCGCCTGTCATTTTCTTCTATGAATTATAGATGTTCTTCAAAACGCAACCTTTAATTTATGCATGAATTCATCACATTACCAGATAATTCTGTGTTTTTTCATTACGCGTGGCACCAAACCGAGAACGACTAAGAGAACAACCTCACCAGGGGCCATAGTTAAGAAAGCTCTCTGACGCGAAACTTATAATTACATCACAGTTGTCCCGTCCATTCACTGAGTCCTTTTGCCCCTGAGCGGGATCCGTGCTGTCTCCCAGTTACTAAGCTATGTGTCTACAAGTGAGAATTTCCAAGCAGGGAACTGAATTTATTGTGATCATAATTTATCTACAGAAAACAAGCAGAAGCGACGGTTACGAACCAGTTCCTGATTGAATAATTACCCACTGTTCACAGCAATAATACCTTTATTGCGGTTGTGTTCGACAAGATTGTGACGAAGAATACGAAGCTGGCAGTGGCGCGGGACGGAGCGTTTGTGCTAGGCCAGCGGCCAATAAACCATCTTTTTGCCATAGCTCATCGCGCCTCATTCTTCCCCTGGCCGCCACGTAATGTCTTGTGGATGTGCTGGGTAATCATCGGTATCCTAGTCCTGGAGCGTCGGCGTCCTGAGTTGGCCCTGGTCATCGCCACTGTGAAACTGGTCCGCACCGCCCGGCTCTCCCCCCAGCCCGCCAGACCAGAACTGACCTCGCCGCTCACACCAGCCCCGTCCCCCGGCTCGACCAGAAGACACGACAAAACGACAGTGGCGCGGGACGAAGCACTCGCGATAGGCCAGCAGACATTAAATCATCTCTTGTCTATCGTTCAGCACGCCTCACTCTCCGGCTTGCCGCCACGTAATAATATATACCTCCTGGAGACGCCGGGGTCTTTAGGAGTTTTGTGGGTACTCAGTTTCTAGTAGATACACAAATCGATTGTCAATATATCCATCGGATATACACACGAATAAATGATAATTTCAGTTATTTGTCGTTCTCCTAATTTTCGGATAAAATGAAAATATTGGGTTCTAAAATAATATTTCCTTGCTGCAAGCCCTCAAACAGAGACTCTTCTGGGGTAAAAATCAATCTATTTCATGCAACGTCATGTTCGAACTTATTTGTTTATTTATGTATGCGCCTATGTTTGGTCATGTATGCCTCCGATGCTCGAAGGTGCAGGAAAAAGCGAAATAAATATATGCAATAACTGGAAAGTTTGTCGATGTGGTAAACTTTCAATTTTGAATGTTCTATTGAAATTATCAGCTTTTAGAGTTGACAAATCGAGGCCAGGAGTGCGCTCCACTCCTCTGCTAGCCTAAAGGAATAAAGAACAGTTCTGATAAAAATGCTATAAGACCGTGCGGTACACACCGCACTTAAGAGAGAGGGCGGTTTGTTCCACAAAAAACAAAACGAAATGTCATGACCGAACATCTCGACACTTTATTTGGCGACAACTAAAATATAAAAGAAGAATGCATCCACTGAGGCAGTAAATTCTTGTAGCATCGAAACGTCAGCTTCGACGGCGCCTCCTGTGACCTTTCTAGAACAATGGCTGCATGAAGAAAAGCTAGGATATATATCGCATTGCGGAGAGCTGCATGGGTTGAATGCCACGGCACCCTTCACGACCTCCGCATACGGAGCTTGTTGGCTAAGGGGCTTTCTCGCGTTCTTTCACCTTCTCTTCGTGTTTTTTTTATCATTTTCAAAACCTGTGTCTGGTATGTGCGGGTTGGCTGAGGGCGTTTTCTTTTTCATTAGTTTTTCATGGGAACGCGCCGATGGGAAAGAAGTTGCCCTGGAGAAATTGGTCCGTGCGGACATGAGTGCGGTCAGCCAGGGAAGTGTTCGGCAAGCGAGCCTGGGGGGGGGGGGGGGGGGGGGGGGGGGCTGACGCTTTGTACAGCGCGGTGACTGCAGCCCCGAAGACGCGTGGCATGAGTTAGTCTGTATCTGCGGCACCCCAAAATCCCGTAACGAGCAGACATTTTACAAAAATGGCGCCTGCGCATCTCTGAATCACAGTCGAGTTTCTTTAGAAGCAGTGTAGCTTTCCTTATTAGGCATTTGGCTGCGCTTGGGTGGATGCCGATCAGTATTTACTCCCTTATTATAAACCTACCGCAACTTGGGTGCCTACTGTAAATTTTAAACGAAAACCACTCCTTTCGACTGGATAGCCTTCAGCACTGTCCCACCGCAACCCTTTTTGGGTGGTTGTTATACGTACGAAAAATTGCCTGCTGGAAGGGCACAAACTCAGAACAAATGTATGTGCTACCTAGGTATATGGAACTGAATTTGTAGCAAATTCTGTCCTAGTAGTCAGCGTGACCTCAAGTTGATTTAGCCCACAAGGGCGAACCATGTTGTCCATACTTGTGCAGACGGCGACCGTGGTGACAAATAGCAAGCGGTTGCTTTCGGGACCGGCACAGGTTATGACCTAACAGTGGTAATCCCTGAGATGAATTTGGCTTAGTGTGGCTCGAATATTTTTCGACAGTGATGCATATAAGCTGCGAAAAGGCCCATTTATGAGTGTTTTGAGCGGTCACCCTAGACATTGGGCTTCCTCCGCAACGCGAGGGTGTGAGCAAATAAAATGGAGGAAGAAAATCATTGAGACCGTGCACTTACGATAGGTTAGAGTGAGCAATCCGATGTTAATGACCCTTTTTTCTTGGCGCTCATTTGCAATATTTTAAACAAAAGCAGTGCTTAATAAGGTCTCATTTTTAAAATAATGAACTGGAGATCTTGAGAAACATGCATGTGTGGTTATAGTGAAAGCTTGGTAAATGCATAAAATCGGACATTTATTCTGTGAGTTTGGGTTCTTTGCTACGTCGCGTGCAACTATTTTTGCTTAGTTATGCCGGTGACTGTTCCACGGATGCGACAACTAAGTTATAATTATAAGAAGCTCCTGTGGAGCAGTACCCTGACGGAGCCTGTCTGTGTCACCATGCACGCAATTACCCATAATAGTGGTCTCCTATCATTGTCATAATTTATTTTATTTATTCACATACCTTAATGTTGAAGCAGGCGGGAAGATTTTCTTATACTTGCCCGGTTTACATACGCGTATAAATGTCATTCAGACAACCGCGGGTAACAATGGGCCTTTTGACGGACGCGAGCATATTCCCGCTTTGTGGCTAGTGATCTCTAGCTTGCAAGATGAAAGTCTAAATCGCAGCAAGCAAAACACAGCGGTCGGTAACTGGTAACGTCGCTAAAGCATCCGCGTTGGAGTGCGAACACAATGTGGGTTAAGCGGTGCAATTGAGGGCGTTCAGCTCTCTTTAGTTCATGTTGATCACCTTGGAATCTGGACAGGCTTTCCTTTGTGGGACAACTGACGGCGCTTTTAGGCAAAGCTGCCGTACACGTACCTTACGAGGACGCTTATACGCGAACGTACACCTCCCGTCAAAAGGATAGAGCCCAAAGCGTTTGCTTTTTAGGCCTGCAGCGTGCCTCGTTATGCATCATCAGCAATCGATTTTCTCGAACGAAGAATGGCTTCGTGTCCTGATTCCTCCCAAGCTTCGGACTGCTAGATGTGCTAGGGAGTCACGCTAAACAGATTAGAAGAAAACCTCTTGGGCTGTTAAAACTGCAGATTTCGAATTGCTCCAAATCATTATGCCGGTAAACGCGTAAATTTTCATGAGCTGGCAGCGCGTCGTGAACACCCCTTAAGTAATCGTGCCGGCCCCTTGAAATGCGCAGAACGAAAACACACGAAACGACACCTGTATCTGTTTCACTATTTCTGAACTACACGCTGAACCTGCGAGCCCGTTCGGCGTGTCGCTTTCACGAAGAGAGGCGTGTTCCAGATCAGATGTTATGTTGCGTTAGGCAGTGCATATAGTTGCACTTAAGTGGGAGCTTGTTTTGCAGACAAACCATACTCGCGCTTCTACAGTCGAACTCGCGCTAAGACCAAATAAAATTTTAAAGCGAATGTACACTCGTTTGTTCAAAGTGTGAGTACTTTTTCGTGACCTTCATCCACATCTGTGATTGTCCATCATATCCTTCGCTTCACGTGAACTTCATCCTCATTTGTGAATGATCATCATCAACGCTCGTTCGGTGTGTTCGATCTTCGACGCCATTGTTGGCAGTTCCAATAAAGCTCGGTCAGCCAGTTTACAAAATTTACAAATTTGCATTGGCTCCCAGTGTAAACGGATCAGGCTTGAAACTTGAGGAGAGGTGAGGAATGAATAAGCCCTTGAATGCAGCACGACCAACTACTGTGATCATCTCTTGCTTTCCTTCGTTTTACAGCGATAGCTGTTAAGTGCCAGTTCCTGTGTAGTAGCCCGTCTTAGTGTCGACGTGACCGGTGGATGCGTTCCCATGGGAACCACTCGGAGTGTGGGTGGCGTGCAATGAGGAAAGCATGACGTGAGAGGAGGAATGCTCACCCGATGGGTGATTAGCACAGGAACAATCGGAGGTTGGTTACCGTTGAAGGAGGAGGGGATCTGGAGAGTAGAGCAATCCCCAACTGGAGGGTGGTTACTGCGAGAAGAGGACGGTAGAAAGAGAGCACAAGACAGCGTTAGCGGTCGGTGGTTGCCTCGAAAACCACCTGTAGGGCAGTTACCCTGGAAAGACGAGAAGTGCTACCATGGAAGAAGGCGCAACTGGAGGGTGGTTACCACAAGAACCGACCGGAAGGAGGAGAGAGAGCGTATGCAGGCGTAACCAGAGGCGGTTGCAGATGGACGTGTGGAACGCGGTTACCACGCAAGGAAAAAGGTGTGACGAGAGCGAAGAGATCTCCAACCGGAATCTGGTATAGTCACGCTACGAGAGCATAAGGAGATGCAACCAGTCGGTTGTTGCCACGCAGATCACATGGAAGGCTGTTATGCTGGAAGCACGAGTACGGTTACTGTGGAAGGGGGAATGTATTGTGAGAGCTGAAACGTTCTCAACCTAAAATTATTCTCGTGAAAAGAGTAGGGTGTGGCGGGAGCGTGAGGATGTGTAACCTGTACGCGATTGCCTTGGGAACCAACCGGAGTGTAGTTACCCTAGAAGGAGAAGAAAGGTATGGCAAGAGGAGGAGACTACGGCGAGAGTGTAAAAATGCGTACGACGGTAACCTTCGTGAATGTGACTACCTTGAACGAAGGAGGGAGAGTAAGGCGGGAGCAGGGAAATGTAGCCTGTGCATCTGCGGCAGCTCCTGCAAAACGCGCCGCCCGAGGACAGGGTCATCAGCGGCGCTGTGCCTCTAGAGTGCAGACAGGAGGGACGTAGATGAAAAGTGGCGTGTGGATCGAAAACTAATTAGAGCGCCCTAGAACTACGCAGATGTGAGGTCACTCTCATATTCTCTACCAGAAGATGTCGCAAAGTGTAAACACATTAGGGCCTGTCAACGAATCGGGCGTGAAGTGGTGGTAACCACATTGTCAATTTTTTAGCCGCGCTATTATGCTATTTCAGCAACGTTGATGTAGGCGCACTTCTGCATAGGCTTTCACATGAAAGATAAAGCGATTTATTCAGTAACTGTTAAAGTTATAATACAAGCATCAGTTTCTTTCCATGTATAAAAGCGTTCAAAATCTCGAGAAGTTGTTATAGCGGGCCAACATTCAAGAGTTTATCGCCGGTTGTATAGAACTAAGCTAGACATACCGGCTTTCCATTTTTTTCCTCTCTGTCTATTTGGGATGAAGCGGTTTAAAGCATGTCACAACACGCGCTCCACTCTCTGGTTGAAAGTATCACAAGGTACATGGCGCTGTTCTCGTCTACGATCTCACAGGGAACATAACCTTGGCTATAAATTACCTCTCTTCATGCAGACCCAGTGACCCGCTACCTAATAGCAAGGGAGGTAATTCAAGCTGCGGGGCTGAAAATATCTGAAACACACAAATACAAACAGCCTATCACAACGAGGAGAGCAGGCGCAATCAAGAAGTGCATTTCAAAAAAAGGCCAGCGCATTTTGAGCCGGCTCGATAGATTGTAGTCCCGGTGATAAGTTCTGTCAGAACCGACCATCGCTACTGATTGCTGGACGAGGTTCCACCTCTGCGAGCATGCTGGGAAGTTGATTTTCAGCAAAGTACATAATACACTGCACTTTCCGTGGCCTTTCAAGTTTGGCAATATGACTGCTGTGCCACTAGAGAAAGCATCCACGTGAGGGCAAGAAGTGCAAGTAGATTGGAATCAATTGCACAATACACTCGCTCGCTCTGAATTCTCTTCTTGCTTTTTTTTTAATAACAGAGCTTGCAGTTGCGACTTGTGTGCATTTTTCTTTTCTGTTGATAGTGAATTGGTTCCATGATTGAAAAGTGGGCGTGACCTTCCTTGACGTCATTATAATAAAAAAGTGCTCGCGCATTTAGCAAAATATTGCTGCAATATGTTCCAAAGACCTTGAAGCACCAAATGAGACCACTCTCATCATTTACAATCAAGTACTCCAAGTGAATAGAACTTAAACGGTAAACAGAAACGCGTGCGAGCACGCGCTGTGAGACGAGATCTCGAAAATGAAACAGAAATTAGGTTATTCAAAGTGTGGCCAACTCACTACTACCAAACCTAAAAAAAGACAGCATAAGAACCGAAAAAGTGCTAGTATAGCATTGCGCCTTTGAGGAGCGCGCTACGAAACGGATGTCATGATCGGCGACAGGTGGACTACGTCCAGTCAAAGTTTAGTCGCTTCATCTCGTTCGAAAATGAAAAAAAAATTGAAACCAAAGCAACGGTGTTATAGAAGCAAACTTCATGGCACAGCTTGGTCAGGAGAGCCGCCTTGAATCTTTGGCCACACGCTCAAAATGGCGGTGATGTATGACCGATGACATATTGCGAGGTAGGGAAAGAATTAAGAACCAGAATTGCTACCGTGCCTCCTAATAAGTGTATCTAACGTAAAAAAAATCAAGACGACGCCGTCGAATAATATATCGCGCCTTGTTTAGATGCGGAACATTCCTTGAAGTATGGAGGAGAAACATGGCAATGCGAGATAAAACAGGACACGTCGTCAACGACAGAAATCAATTCGAGACATCCTTTTGGGTGAGTTTGTTCATGTATACTAAGGCTACAGCACGACTTACGAGAAACATTAGGAAGGACATGACACAATGCTCAGTGAACGCCTGTAATGACTGGCGGCCAGTAATGGAAAAACAATGCGTATACGCAACGCGAAGATAAATCCTCACATACAACTGACTTGTGTCTACATTAAAACTAGAGGTTAATTTTTTCTTTTGTGACAGCGCTAGAGAGGGTCCACTGATGCATTTGTCTTGATGCCTTGCTGTCATGACTGCTTCTATTATTACTCTTGCGCAAGAGTCATAATTTCTTCCTCTCAGGATGCGTTCGTTATGCCAGCTCATCCATCAATAAAGATTTAACCTGCTTTCAGTACGGCGCTGCATCCTCCCGACTGTGTCTAATAAGTTTGTCCAATGTTTTAGGGGAATCCTCCCAGATATAGTAGATTCGTAGTAGCGGCGCCGACTAGGATACTGTTAGGCGAGAGCGAATTGATCAATATATCGAAGTGGGAGCGGCGTTAGACAGTCAGTTGCACTGTAGGCATGGCTAACCCTCGAGGTCACTAAGAATGCGGAATACAGGGAAGCCACGCCGGTGTGCAGTCATAACGGGCAACGGACATCCACTTCTTTCAATAAAAAGGTCGCGTTTATAAGGAGCAAAATTTAGAAGCCGCGTGAATGAATTGGTGTACGGCGAACTGCATAAAGAGATCATCCTGTATGCAGTGGTCATTAAAGATCAGTGTAAATGACTTTCTCGCAAAATATTGTGATCTGTAGCTGCATTATCTTCTTGTCTCTTAGATCGTATCAAATCGCAAAAGATTTGAGCCCTAATAACCAAGAGTCACAACAACTCTACCCAATTATGGAATGACGCCACAGTTTTGTTTTTCGTGAACAAACAGATTTCGTGATCAAACTGAATGCTCATCAATGCATAATTTCAGGAGCCTTTATTGCTCTTTGAACAGCTATTTCGCAGTATGACAATTTTTCTTTTATTCTTTGTGAAGAGAGATCCAAAAAGCTCCCCGTGTAATATAAACAAGGGCCGATAAGAATGGTCCGGAATTATTATCGCCGGCTGACGTTCCATATTCATCGCTGATGCTGCAGCAAGTTTCTTAACACCGCTGGCTGCAAAAACAGTAACCCAATATCAAGACACGTTGTGTCTAAAGTGTATAAACTGTGGGAAGGGGCATTTTAATGCGGCATCCTCCGCCGTATACATCAAAACACCTTAGATACAACGAAGTCAAAGGGTCCCCTATAATTCTTATAGCCATAGCTGAACGTACGCACTTATTCCATATACTCACGCGCTTACCGAGCACCGTGTAGACCTGAAGCCAAAATGCTTGTGTTGGGGTTCTCACCAGTGTGTGCTGGCACAGCTCTAGTGATCGTGCGTCATGTTGGAAATTCACCCAATTAAGACCGTGAGAATGTAGTGGCAGTTGGGCGCCAGGTTTTATGTGGCCCATTACTAGCGTGAACTATAAAATGGGACTTGGTATTTAT